>VZRR01000855.1:271839-457780 GCA_013398015.1 Oreocharis arfaki
TGGTTCTCTTCCAAAAGAAATATGACTTATATCAGCTGCTGCATGAGAGTCTCTCAATTGCCACTACTAAGCTGCCTATTTTGCAGTAGCAAGTGGCCATGTGCTGTAACACACTGATTGCCTGCTTTGGTGGTATCGGTTGCTAGAATAAGGGCAAACAAATGGGGAACCAAATATAAAAAGCAGCCAGCAGCACTGAAGAAGCATTACAGCTGCCAGGCAATAACTTAGATAGTTACAGCTGCCATCACCTAGTTCACGCAAGCTTTTTAATATCTTTTGGCAGCGCTTGGTGTCACAGCACAAAAGGAAAGTTGGCACTTCCTAGCATACTTTGTTTGACATAACTGTAGGCAGAACCCAGCTGATACCTTCATCAATGTGTGTGTGTTTGCTCTTAAGGTACGTTTTAGCAGATCAAACATTGTTTTTCTCTTTCTGTTGCACACACCACTGTTAAATCATAGGTTGGGAACCGCACCAGATAAATGGGAAAGAGCTCACTAAGCTGCAGCACACGGCCAGTCCCAGCAGCACCTCAGATAAGGAACACAAAAAAACCCTGAAAAAAAAGAAAAATATAGTACAGCAGGAGGGGCTGTGGAGGGAGGTTTAAAAAAAAAATAAATATACTGCTTTGCCAAAATGTTCTCCTGCCTCGCCAGTAGCAGCAGCAGCCTCAGAGCCAGGCCAGATTCTCTTCTCCATTTACCGTACTTATAAAAAACCCACAAGCACAAACACATAGACCATCACATACACATAATTAAAGCATCGACATCCCTTACTGTGATTTACAATCCACACCACCAGAAGTACACAGGCGCTCCCAGGATTTCATCAATGTCTCATCTGGTGCTCTTGGCAAACCCAACCTCTTCCTTAGACACAGCGCATGCTGCACCTCGTTCTCTCAGAAATGGAGATGCAGAGCTCTTCCCCTTATGTGAACTAGGGAAGACAAGCACTAAATGTGTCAGCACTGGGTGATTTGCTGCTGTGGGACCTCATTTTGCAGGAGATTAATAAAAGACTAGCCTGCAGCATTGACTCTTGAGACTGCTTTCTATCATCACGAGCTTTCCATGTGGCCAGCGAATTTGGGTTACAATATTGTACAAGGAACTGGACAGCCTCTGCATAATGATATTATTTTACAGCTCTTAGAAACAAATATACAGAGGGAGAAGACTCTGCCCCCAGGAGCTTCCATTGGCCATGAACAAAACAAGCCCATCAGCCTCTACCTGAAATCAGCCCAGGGTTCTGATAATGTATTGAGTTAGTTTATTTGTAATTCATCCCATTAAATACATGCACTTATCTTTTAGGCCTCTGGCACTTGAACAGCATCAAAAAGCTACAGTATTGAAACAAACAGCTTAACAAGAATTTTCGGATGTAACACGACCATGAAGAGTAGCAATTAAGCTGACAGGAGGAAAAAAAGTAGAGAGCAAGTATCAAATATCAATATCTCCATTTGAAAATTAGGAAACTAAGGCACGTGGATGTGAGATGGTTGGTCCAAGCCTGACCCAGACAAGAGGGACAGAAGGTTGATCATCCTGAGTTCACATTCAACTCCTCACCCCCACAAGCCAATTGCACCACTGAGCAACAGTGTAAAGTGGGCTTCCCTTCAGGGAGAAGAAATGGTGTCCTCCCCCAGTCTGTCTGCAGCTCCACAGAAGCTGAGGGCTTTTGCTGGATCCAACCCCAGAAACACCAAAGGGACATTAAGGAAGTGCTTTCATGTTTTCCTGACACACAGTATCTATAGTGGACATTCTTTGGGTAAGCCAGACACTGACAATAAAACGTAAAGGCATGTCAAGAATCATGCCAATCTGAATTATTTATTTGATGCTGATCTAGGAGCAAGCTGTTTTAATGGCTACATACAGTACAAGTATGTATGTAGGGGAACTGACTCTGTCTAGGAATGGATAAAATGCATATGGTGGCCCATGGGAAGGACAAGAAGATTCTCTTTGGGACCCCAGGTGATCCTTTTGCAGTAGCAGAAAAGGAAAGCTGATCCATAAAGCATGCACATGCCCCCCCAGAATGGTCCAGCCTATGAATATATTTTGGAAGCTCCTAATACGCTGCATAAAGAAACAATCATTCATGTGTACGCACATGAAAGGACAGTCCCAGATTTACAGCCACCCACCAAGGTAGAACAGGTGGCTGTAATGTAGTAAAAATGTATTGCAAGGAACCTGTCATGAATTTTAAAAACAAAGATGCCTACAGACATAATAAAATTGATGTGACATTCGGTTAAAGCTAAAGCTTTCACCTGTCTTAATAAAACGACAATGCAGGGGAATTCAAGGAAAGGGACCATTCCCATCAGCCCTCACAGAACAAAGTGTTTCACTCAGTTTGTGCATTGATCTCATCAGTGGCATGGCTTACACATGCTACAAGGGTAGGAAATCAGGGCCAAAGACACCCAACGAAATCACCCCAGACAATTGCTGTAGAAAAGAAATGTCTCAAGGTACTGGCGAAGAAAGCCAAGTCCTTTCCTTCCTCTACCACAGGATGTTACATCTTCTTTTCCTTGATTATTTTAAACATTTCAGGGGAGCTAATTCCTACTTTTAGCCAAGAATTGCTTCCTCTTTCCTTGATTGTGCTTTTAGAGGCAGCACATGAATTTGGAAATGCTAGAAGTCCAAGTCACTTCCCAATAGCTTGGGCACAATAAACTGACAGATTGCCCTGAGAACCAAAAAAACTAAAGTGGGAAAAGAAAGAAAACCTAGATTTAAATTCTGCAGGCAAGGTATATCCACCTCTATTAAGATGTGAACCAACAAATTAGCCAGTCTGATAGCAGTTTACTGTATCTTTTAACTGGGGGGGAAAAAAGCGGTCAGGTGCCATGGGTTAGAGAACAGAAAGAGACTGGGATAAAGAATGAAACAAGGGTAACCAATTATGATAAACTGGTTTCCTTGGTAACTATATTTATAACTCTAATGATGTTTCTATTCTTTCAGCAATGAATGGAAAGGTTTGGTACAAAGTTATATAATTCAGGCGTACAAACCAGCATCTGTTCCATTGCTACAGCTGAATCCATGCCTTAACGGAAGACGATGAGCATCAAAAGATTTGTAAATGCTTTTAAACAGCTTCCAAATGTTTATAAACTTTCTCCTAAGGACAGGTGAGCTCATAGCACGTAATTTCTATCCCCACACCTGGGCTTAGCTGTATGTAATTACCTCATGATCTTTGTGCCTGGAATAACACTCCAGCTCGAGAGACAGTAGGCACAGGGGCAAAAGAGAGAAAGAGGGGGAAAAAAACAAATGAGAAAACCTTGGGAATGACATTTGCATTGTTGAGCACTTAAGTGCATGTGACCTTTTCCAAACATTGCCATAATTGTACATGGCATCCTGACTGCTTCCAAGTATTATGCTGGTAAACAGCCCCTTCATTTTGAAAATGTACTTGAATTTCCACTACTTGCATCTGAAAATGAGGTCTACTGATACCTCTCACTGCCATTTTAACCATTTTGAGAAGTCCATTGAAATTCCAGTATAAATTACACCTGTCCTATAAAGGGTCCCCACAAGGAGTCACATAAAAGAAGTAAATGGGGGCAGCACCTAAATGAAGGGTATGGGCACCCCGTTGTTATGAATCTGTGATCCTGAGAGCTGGTCAGGTACAGGAACTGGCTTTCTCCCTCCCCATGTTCCCAGCTTTTCCCCCAGTGAATTCTGGGGTTGGAGGACAAACATAGTTGATGCTCAGTTTGCGCTTGGAAAGAAATAATCCTCCTGATGAACTACACTCTGAGCTGGGGGCTGCCTGTGTGCCGGAGTGTGTGAAATGCAAGCCTCCCTTGCCTGACTGAGGCAGGCTTTTCAGTTGGTGCTCAGCACTGACTAATGGAAGCACTACAGCTCTAGCATTATAATGCTCACAAATTTTACCCTCTGCTGTCTCTTTAGGCCATTGCCCCAAAGGCTTTCATGTTCCTAAAGCTGTCATTTAAAACATTTGTGAATCAGGATGTGTGGACAATAGAAGAAGCTGGTAGAGCCAGGGAGTGCAGATGTGAAATAATTTAATCAACAGCAATTTTTCCATTTACTTCAATGGGCTTTGGATCACCCGCCTCATGAGTGGAACATGTATTGAGGAGGAAGCAACCCGAGCCAGATAAAGAGCCAAGATACCAAAGTAACAGAGTTCCACCAAACAAGAGAGTCCACAGCAGCTGCAGCTTGAGATGTATGATGTAAACACGGATCTAGACTCAGCTAGCAGACTGGGAAAAGGATTGAAGAGAAAACAGAAAATAAGCAAGGATTTAGCCATCAAAGAATGGTGCCATATGAGTTACTACTAAGAATTTTTTTGTGGTAGGAACTGTTACATAAAGTACTAGCAATATTCAAAGCACTTTACAGAATTTATCTGACGAGGAAATGAAGGCACAAAGAAACAAAATGAAAACCTCAGAACACAGATTTTTTTGCCAAATCAGAAAAAAAAAAAAAAAAGCCTGAATCATTTTATTCCCTATATGACATAAGTATCAGGCTATGATACTCATTGTAATAGTTATATCACACTGTGGTGCTAAGATCATTGTGTGCTAGTTGACAATGCTTGCCCTAATTGGTGTCATTAAGTAATAAAACAATAATTGTACCTCAGATCACTGGCACTTCAGAAATGGCCATTTCCAAGCACAAACGGTGGTGTGTCCCTGTGCACAGTTCAGTGCTGAAATGGTTAACACCATGTATTATGTGTCAGTAATGAAAACTAGCACTCAAGCAAGGAAATTCAAAGCTGAGGCTGACACATCATCGTTAACGCAGCCCTTTGTGCTTAGCTACCACAGGAGTCTTGGAGCAGCACATGGTGTTGTACCCCACACAATATGTGCTACTACAATACCGCATTCACAACACAATGAATTGAGGTCAAGTGAGTGACCTTAAAAAGAGCTTTCTTTCATTTCTTTAAAGAAACACCCCATGATATGTAGGAGCCCATTAAACAAAGCTGCAAGAAGATACAGTAAACTTTAATTAGCAGTGAAGGCAATAACCTCACTTTATACTTCATAATTTCTCCCACCATGTTTTATTACATGGAACAGTCATTTTAGTACCTTTGTACCTAAGGCAGCATCCATGTGGTGTGGAAAGGGATGTGTTGTTGGATATTTATTGTAATGGGGCTTCATGTGGTTGGAGGTCAAAGTGTAGGACTTTCATTTGTACATCACTGCTCTACTATCTGCTCATGTCTCTGGGTAACCTGATGTTCAAACCTTTTGTAAGGCAATTGCTGAGGAGGTTGTTCTTATTGTTATGAGAACTTGGAGAAAGGATGCTGGGCCCTGGCTTCGGCACAAGCCCACTGTGTGACATAGGGTACTTTGCCAAAATTTTTTCTCACACTGATCTCAGAATCTTCCATTTTTAGGGGACTCAGGTGCAGCTCCTAGGGTCTGGTCTCAGAAAGCCTGGGAATCAGTAGTTCCTATTTTCTTCTCAGGACCATTCAGAACCAAGTTTGGAAAAATCACAAATTCATCTCCTCACAAAATACCTACAATTTTAAAATGTTGCCTTTTACCTCTCTGCCCATCAAAATATCCCACATGAAGTTGGAATTATATTTTCCTAGAAGCTTGCAGTCTGAAAAGGGTACTGTTAAACTTTTCTTTGTCCCTTTTATGTTAACTATTTATCTGATAACGGGGCACAGTAACTGAACTCCTTGGGGAGATAAGGACACTATCTGCAGTTTACTGGTGGAAAACTCAATGCTTCTGGACCAGACCCACAACAGTGCTTGGAAAGCTATAACCCGCCTGCATGGCAAAGATATAAGCCTCAGAAAACCCAGAAGTCTTTTGGCACATCAATCAATTGCATTACATTTTGCCCAGCTTCCACAATTTTGTTTGTATGCATGGCTAGAAAATGCTGTCTTGAAAAGGCTCAGTCACTCGTTGGGGATCAAGTACTTTTGCCCCAGCAGGCATCCACACGCTTCCATCTACCTCAGAAGATCAGCCTGGCCTTATAGGTACCTTTGGACCATCTGCTGGAAGGGGCTTTCATACAAAACCATCTCCATAGAAGTCTCCATTTCCTATACACCGCCGCTACAGGAGGAAGGCACACCTAGCAGTAATGGCACTATTGGATTTCTATTACCTGTTTCAGTCTTTGCCACATGACCTTCCTTTCCTAAATAGGTGTGCTAACTACTGTGCTACAGTTACGCTATTGTTACATCCTTTTTCTATCCCCATTAATCCTGAATTTTACAGCAAGAGTTGTTTTAACAAGAAGCATGAAGAGTGTCTTCTCCTCTCATCCTGCCTAAGACTAGCTTGATGTGTAGGACCTAATCCTGCCAGAAAAGACATGAAGGAATTGAGGTAGGAGAAAAGGGAAGTGAACTCAGATGTCTTGGATGAATGTAGAAACCAGTAAAATATCAGATAAATTACTGCTGTCTCCTTGTTGGTTCTTGAGAGAAAAGTCAGACACTGAGCTAAGCCTGGGTACAGGGTGACAAACGGTACCAGTTAAAGAGTCTGTGCCTGGAGGGCAGCACCTTGCAATGGTCTCTCCCTGGCCAGCTCCCGAACTCCATTTAGATTTTATAACAAATCTGCACACCTATCTTCAGGCTGCCAATCTCACTGTGGGCACTGCGCCACTGAACAAAGATGTTGAGACACTTGCTACTGTGGCACTCAGTGTTGTGTCTGTGCAGTGGGGCCAAAAGACCTTGCCAGAACTAGTACAGAAAATGAAAATGTTTTGGAGGGGTAAAAGATATCAATCCAAATGTCCCAGTGCCATGGCTGAGACTTAAATACTGTGTCGAGCTTTTCTTCTTGGAGCTTATTCATTTTTCTTGTACACACAGTTGCAAACAAAATTCTGCTGATAAGGGTGGAACAATCTTCTCTAATACAATCTTCTCTAACGTGTCTGCTTTTTGATGGGCTCATTCCTGGTTCACTCAGTGCTTTCTCATCGTACAACCAAGTTTTCCTTGGTGCTTTTCACACAACAAAGAAAACAAAGCTACTTAAGGACAAGAAGAGGTGGAAACCATAAAACCCAAAAGTTACTGGGAGGCCTAAGAAGCAGGTCTAGGAACTGAACCTGTTGTAATTCACTTGTTTATACAGATTTCAAGCTGACTGTGACATTTGACATTCATTTCTGGTTTTAAGAAAAAGATTCCATTTAAACACAAAATGTCAATACTACTTCTTCTTCATACATGTTTCATGTATTCTGAAGTAAAAGGTCTGCCCATTTCCTTCTGTCTGTGTAAAAATATCTAGAAACAGTAACATATGCAGTATCAATGTCAAATAACACGCCGTAAGGCCTGATTCTCTTTCCCCACCTTTATCCATGCTGTTTAATACCTTAATCCAGGAGGATATGACACAGAAAGACTCATTTGCTGAGTGGGACTAAGAACCTAAAAGGTAGACAGGTACATACAACTCTTTATTTGAGTTAGCTGATGCTTTGCCCCTTGTAGAAGAGAAGAACTAGTTCTGTCCAGGTTCATAGCAACCAGGTACAACTCTTCTTGTGAGTCTGAGATGACATTCACAGTCCCTTAGGACAAGTGGAGAAGACCACAGCTCATGTGAAATAACAGGATATGGATATACTTGTGCACTATATGCTTTCCAAGATCGTCTTTCCCAATAGCTTTACCTACACCAGCTGAAGGCCAGAATTATCAGAGCTCAAGCATGGGCACATGTGGTTCTACACAGGAACACGTCAGCCATCTGGTAGCTGCACACACAAACACACACACATCCTACAGAATATCTAGAGATATGATGCAGGTGGCTGGGAATGGGACACTGAGGTTTCTGGATTTAGAGTCCCTCTGAACACTGTTTGCTCTAAGCAGGGCTGACATCACTGAATCCACTCACAGGTCTGTCCTGGCACAGAAGCTTGAGTGATACCTTGCAATTGCAGGTATCTGCATGCATTCAAAATAAAATGTTTAGGACAATATTATCATGCGTAAGGAAAGCAGAAAGGCCCTTTTAGTAATGTGCTCTCCATCACTCCAGTTGGAGTCATTTAGCCCAAATGCAGTAACTTACCACAAACTGTGATATATCCCCACCAATGCTGCACTGAGAGGAATGTTTCCCAGAGCACTGTAATTACTTAAATGAAAGGCAGTCAACATTCTAAAGAGGGAGCCTTGAGGTTTGAGAGGAGAACAAGAAATGTAACCTGCAGATGCTAAGTGTTTACATCTCTTACTTTTCATCTAAATAGTTCATTTGTAGAATTCCTTAAATCTTTCTGTGGCAAGTTGTTCAAGGATTAAAAAGAGTAAAGGAGGATAAAATAGGGAAATACATATGATGCTCCTTTGCCTTTTTTTTGTTCCTCCTGACAAAATACAACTGAAACCCCCAGTAATAATAATGGGTGAGATACTGTCTTTTTTTTCCAGTTCTGTCACTGGTAGGGCTGTGGTGCTGTTTGGGTCCACCAGACAGAAACATTGCAAGCAGCACCTAGAATAAAACTGGAGGATTTATACAATTTCTCTCAACACAGTCCTTCAAGAAGTGAGGCATCCTCACTTCCCTTTGACTTAGAAAAGCAGCACTCCTTGAGCATCTGGAAGGCTACACCACAACAAGCACGTCAACAGCATGTAGACCTCCCTTAGCAGCAAGAGAGAACAGAAGTGCTGCACGGTCCCAGCAGCATGTCCTCAGTGAATGCTGGGCTGGATGCTCTGATCCAGCACAGGCTTCTCGATTGCCTGGAAAAGTAGCTTTGTTTGAGCACATTACAGCAGCCTACCCATGCGGTGACAAACACACAGAAAACTGCCACAACTTTACGACACAGGAAAGGGCAAAATCTGGACAATTCAACAGAGAGGCAAGAGGTGTGGAAGACACGAGATGCATTAGCACTTGTTTCACAGGCAAAAGGGGGAATAACAACTAATGGGAGTTGTATCTATCTGGTTTATTTTTCCCTCTTTATGAAAGGCACCACACTGACTCACTGGATGCCAAGTGAAAGTCCTATTGGGATAAACCTTTTAAAAGCGTTATGTGCCTAAATCTTTGTTGCAATCTCAGCAGTCCAAGTACACAGAGAGTATTGTCATCTTGCTCTACAAAAAAACATTTGTAGAACTCTGCAAGAGTTCCAGGAACACCCAACAAATTCCACAATAAAACAATATCATCGATGACTGCCTTTCACACAACACCTTTATTCCTAGAAATTATCAAAATGTACTTGTTTAGATTGATCCTTGATGCAACACTACCAGATCTGTTTGCAACAAATTTATATCAGGTGTGATTTTGGCCCTAGGGCAGCATTCAAGAAGATTTCAGTGCATTGAGGTTTAAGTGCACCAAGAGGAGAAGCAACCAATCAGCTGCAGAAATTCCAGGGATGCCTTCATCTCTGTGTTTTCCCTGTGTCTTTATAGAATTTTATTACGTATGAGTTACAAATGTGGGAAAACATCAAAGTTGAGCCAACTACAAAATAAGCTAATATCTTGTGTTTTCTAAAAAATGCAAGCCTAATTAGAGTTTAGGTAATTAAAGCTTTCACAGTTATAAAAAATACAATACATTCATTTATGCAAATCTGCCACTGAGTGTGATTTCAGTAAAATACCATGTAATGTGCATAACGTCAGAATTTTGCTTACAATTGAAATGTCTGCAAAGCAAGTTCTCTTCCTAAATTTCAGGCACATGCATTGTAATTCTCTTGCATTATGGATTTAAAACTCAGATTGCTTTGTCTTCATTTAGAAATGATTAGCAGTTTACATCGGATTTATGTGCTGGCATAGTCTTTGTATCATTGAACAACTACAAGCTGATTTACAAAAGCCCAGATACACTATGTGTATATCTATGTAACTACAAAGTAATATGTGATGGCAGGCATAACCAGCAGACATAATTTATAATTAAGTGATTAGCAATATAAGCCACTATTATTAATTAATGTGTAATGCTGACATTGTGCTTGGGGCTGTATAAACTACAAGTGTAAGGCATTCTCTGCCTTGGAGTGGCAAGAGGCTAAAATGACAGGCAATGTCTCCCAGTCCCATAGCTTCTGGAGATCTGGATTCCATCTTGTCCCAGCAGGAGTCCTGCAGCCAGTGGTGGCACAGCCAGACACACGCTACTGCAGGCTGCCACAGCTACCAACACCTCTGAAATTACAGCAGTGGCAAAAGCTGAGAGTCCTTTTCTCTAGTCTGAAAGCAACCAAGAGCAACACCAAATGAATAAAGGCTCCCCAGCCTCTATATCCCTGAGGAAAAAATGCAGTAAAGATACAGAGGAATGCAGATCTAGTGTCTTTGCCTCTTTCTTGCTGGGGAGCAAGTGAGGAGAAGTCTCTTTGGGAGCTGCACTGATGACTTTTTTCTCCACTCTGTCACTCCACAAAGTTCAGATTAGCTATTGAAAGCAAAAACCTGACTATGCTTCCCAAAAGATCAAGAAAGTTTCACAGCATACAAGGTCCCCCAACACCGTCACAGCCAGTTCTCATGAAACAGCACCTAATGCACATTTGCACAGAAAAATAGAAGTGAGGGAGGTGCTTTGGAAACACTGTTTGGAAAGTGAGATGCCACAACCAGAGAAGTTAATCAGGATATGTAGCAGAACATGAACTGTCACTAAATGTTTGAGGGAAACATGACTTTCCAGTTAGAGCACATATTTGAGTTTTATCCTTTATTTCTAATTTAGATTGAGATTTTAACAGAAGCAGCACATAAGAGAGCTATTTCTAGTTCACAGCACTCACAATATTGGTCTGGAAGTAGTCACATTTCCTTGAATTCAGAAGGGCAAAAGATATGAAACTCCATGCCACAAAATCAGTACAGCTTCAACAATGGTAAACACCCAAGAAGGAATAATTATCCCTTTCTATATAAAGAAGGGTGGAGAGAGAGTTTTAAATATCTGCCCTATGAATTAGCTGGGTGATGTTTGCAGTAACTAAAATTGGGGTTAACATTTTTGGGGGGGTAATTAGACTTTGAAAAGAAGGTCTAACAGATATTGTCATTAGTTTTGAAAATCCTATGCTTCCTTCATGCTCAGCAATCTAAATGGGAAAAAAATCCAACCTGGAAGTGTCCTTCATCATTATTTACATAGAGCCTTACCTGCTCTTTTGTTGATAAATCGAAAAGCTGTATTTGCAGCAAAATAATGATAATATACAGCTGCATGGGCAGATTAGGAAAAGCCGAGCAACCAGACAATTATTTACTGTGCCACTATAAGACAGGCACTAACTTTCTTTACATCAACAAGTTTTAAAACTGTCACGCAGCTTTTAATTGCCATTAATAAGGTAGAGATAAAGCCCTCTGGGTCTTAATCCCATCATCATGGTGTCGCAAGTTAATGATATGTTAGCCAGTGCTTTGTATCACCAGCTTACAGAAGGGTCAGGGGAAACATTTCATCCTAGGCCATCAAGACTGTATTCCATGGGTAACCTCTAACCTGTTGGGGATGTCAATCAACGAGCACTATGCATGAACACCATGCTCCTCGTAAATCTCCTTTCACACCTTAGAATTTTGTCAGTCATCATCCATTATTAACAGCTCTTTCAGTTGCTACACCTAGACTGAGTTGCCAGATCTCTTTAGGATAGCAGAGGGTGACTGGCTATTGATCTTATCTTGGAGAATTAGGGATCTACTCATGGGCTTGGCTAGCTGATGGCACTGTGAAAGGTAGAAGATTGTTTGGCTTGCTTTGAAGGACCTCAGAAGATTACAAGAATACAAGAACTGTAAGAAACCTGTAAAATATTAAAGGGGCTATCAAGGAAACAGCTTCAGATGAATTTAGCTAAGAGATGAACCGGGATCATAAAAGTCAGGTCATGGAAAGTAGCTGGGGCCCAGTAATGAGCAGGACCCCTAAAAGGTATTGTCACACAGATAATAGACATCTGCATCCAACCTACCACAAGATTCATTGGCACTTTGATCGGATTTATGTCTCCTATATAGATAAGGGCAAACAAAGAATCCAAAGGAAAGGCCATTTTCCCTAGCTTGCTATTGAAGTCTTTTTAAAGAAAAAAATACTCTGGAGACCAGAGGCTCTGTTGAATAGTTTTACATAGGAAATAGGACTGGAAGAGTCCTCCCAGGTCATCCCCTGCTACGTCTGACACATCATATCTCATTGATATCACAACATCACAATCTCATTGATAAATTTCTCAAGTTTTTCCTTGAAACCAGGTAGTTTTCTTGCCCCTGTGACTCCTATTGGAAAGCTGCTCCAAAACTTCACATTATTAAAACCTTCATCTGTTTTCCAAAGAACATTTATTCAGTTGGCTCATATCAATTGTTCATATGGCATTCAATACACCGCTAATTTAACCAGTTCTCTCTGGTTAAGTTATCTGATAATCTGATATTATATTTGTAGGGAGATATTATATCTACAGGGAGAAATATACCCCGACTCAGTTTCAGTTTCGCTAAACTAAAGACACAGTCCTTTATTCCCTATTTCCTACCTCAATTTAATTTCCCTTCTTCTGGATTCCATCTTTTTTTGGATGTCCCCAGGTCCTTGTACAAAAGTAGTCAGGAATCCCACGTTTCCTGGATGTGCTTCCCCTGATGCAACATCCAGGAGAACATCTCAGGGAATACTTCCCTTCCCCACTGTTGTAGAGCCCCAGCATTTGTCAATCATTGCGAGACTCAGCAAAACACTTCTCTCTTACTTCCAGCTGATGAGCCTCCTGCTCAGAGCAAAAAAACATCTGCATGACCTTGTGGTTTATTAGTACTTCGTTTTATCCGTTTTCCATTTCTCCTGTTGTCAGGGTCAGTCTTTCTCTGAACTGTCAAGGCCTCTCATCTTTCTGTCTCTTTATAGACTTTGTATTTGCACGGATTTTCTGCTGTGGCTACAAATAAAAATGTTCAGATAGGTCAAAAGAGTGATCATTAATAAACTTTGCTAGTTAGTGTTCTTTTCCCTTGGCAGTTCTTTTAGCTCAGTTTTCAGCAATCCTTCCTTAGCCATTTCTTTACATTTATTGTGCCATGTCGTCTCCAGCCCAAATTGTTTTCTTGCACATACCACTGTATTAAGCATTTTAGAGAAATCTTGATGAACTAGAACTACTACATTTCTCTTGGTCAGAAACTCGTGGAAATCTATCATGCAATGTAGCACAATTTATCTTTGGTAGGTATCTACTGCTATAGCATTTGTTAATTAATCTTTCTTCCAACAAATCTACACATAGTTCTGTGTTCATGTATTACAATGCTAACAAAGGCCAGCTGCTCCTAATCTCACTCTGCTAGAAATTAAGAGCTTAAAAACTTAGTGGCATTACTTCAGTGCAAAAAAAGATCTAAGAACTGATCTGCCTTGGAACATGAGCCACAGTGTAAACCCATAACAATAAGATTATTTCTAGAGACTGAAAGTGTTTGCCATCTCAAAATTATGACACTATTTCTCTAGAATCAAAATAATTTGAAAGGTGCCACCAGCCTTTGACATCTTCTGAAGTTTATGGCAGGAATTATCATTGGTCAACTGTTGTTAAGCTAAGAAAACTTGGTTCAGTTGCATACAGCTACTTGCCCTGGAATCTGCAGTGAGAGTATGTGTGACAACTTACTGTGTTGTCCTAAATCATCTTTAACTTTGCCTCAGCAAATCCCAGGTGCCAGCCCGTCTCTAGTTATGACCTTGTGTTCTGCAGGACAGTAACTTCAAAATTACAAACATGTGCTGAGCCCATGCTGCTATGGGCCTTTTCAGTCAGCTACTCATGATGTTGACGGAAGCATAATAATATGGACAACTGGCTGAAAATTACATTCTTTTGTGAACTCCACTGTCTCACCAGGTCAATTTAATTATTCAGATAAGATTAACAAAGACAGGAAAGAGTCCCATCACTAGACCCCAAACTATGCACCAACTACGTCCTTCTGTCAGGAGAGAAGATGACTTTGACCAAAACAGAGCAGAGAGCCTTCCAGTGGGATTCTGGATGTTCTTCATGACATTGGGTAAGTTACTCGAGCTTTTTGTGCCTCAGTTTCCCCACCTGTTAAGTATCCATCATGATAGTACACATAATCACAGACTCATTCTGAAACCCTTTTAGATCCTTAGATGAGAGTTGCTAGAAGCCATCATCGATTCAGTAAGTATGTTAAAAAGCAACAATTCTGATTTTCAGCTGAGTCAGTAAGGCTGCCCCTCATATAAAGCTCTCAGCATAGAAAGCTGAGTTACAGTCTTGTTGAGGTAGCTTGGAAAAACAATAGTAACGTGCACAGCATAGTAAATGTTGACACACTTGTCACTGGAAGCCAGTAGATTTAGGTGAACATGGAGGCGACAGCAGGCAGACACCCCAAACCCTGACAGGACTAAATGGCAGGAAATGTTTTATTAAAGATCTTGCATTTGCCTACAGGCCAAACACTATGAAATGCAGGGCACAGCTTCTATGACAGCCATTCACCTAACCCTCTGTACTGATTCACTTAAAGCTGCCAGAACAACTTAAAACATTATTCTTACAGCTACACAATTTCTTTATTAAACTTCTCAGACCTGGGCTTGTATGAAATCCAAGAGCAGCCATCAAAACTCAGCATGTAACCTTCAGACCTGTGCAGTATGCTTGATAGTCTTCCTACTAGGTGTGCATAACTCCTGTTGTCCAGTCTTCCCTAGAGAAAGAGGGCAAGAGGAAAGTTCATTGTTTCCTCAACAATTTGCAAGAATATCTAAATTAAAAATTGAAGTTTTGTCATTTGCATGGCAAAGAGAGCAGGGAAAGAGAGGAAGTATTGTTAGGTATTGGTAATGTAAAAACATAAGTATGCTGTTATTTATGTAATTAGTTATTGCTTTCATTATGGGTGCAGTCTTAATGGTTATAGTATTTATGTATAATTACCTTAATATTCACTGAAATTTCCAAGTAGCTCCCTAATTAACTGTCTCAAATATATAATTACATTGCATCTTTACGCAAGACTTGCCTAATTAATGTAGTTACACCACTTCTTTGTGAATGTGCATTATTAAATGCTCTTCGCATCATTCTTCTGACTTCTTGTAATTCACTCTTTACAAAAATTAAGACCCTG
Organism: Oreocharis arfaki; assembly: GCA_013398015.1. Taxonomy (NCBI): domain Eukaryota; kingdom Metazoa; phylum Chordata; class Aves; order Passeriformes; family Paramythiidae; genus Oreocharis; species Oreocharis arfaki. Next base: position 287,098 of record VZRR01000855.1, read on the forward strand.
AATTAGAAACCTTCATGAGCAACCAGCTCCAAAAGCAAGCGCCAGATGATCTTTTCTTAACAAAAAACAAATCTTACTAAGCCTCATTACCACTCCCTTTAACAAAAGCTTTCCATCTGGATCTGAAAGAAATCACAGGTACCATTGTCTTTTAAGAGGGCATAGAAAACATGTTATACACACATTTAAAGAGAAGAAGACTTTGCTGCCATCAAGGGTCCGAACTCCTGGACTTCCTAACTCATCCAATAAGCCCATCTGGCAAAGGAATCAGGTGACTGCTTGATGGCACCCCAAGCACTTGACAATGTCAGGTGGCATTTTCAAAACACAAAAAGGTAACAAGGGATTTTAGGAGACTGTCATCATCCTCCAAAACCACATGTGACATGGTTTAAATCAAGAGCTTTGAAATCCTTTTTGCCAAGTGTTCCACCTCTGTGCTTGGCACACTGCAAGCCACTCTCAACTGCTTTGCATGTCAAAAGTTACCAGTGTCTCACACCTTGGCATCCAGCTCCCAGCTCCATGGGCAAAGGACTGAAAGCCACCATCAACCAACAATGCATGTGAAGGGAAAGTTTCTGCTGTGAAGAATTTAATTGTGTTTATAGTCTGAATTCCTCTGATCCTCGGCATCCTGGGCAGCTCAGCTAGTGACCAGAGAAGAAGAAGATGAAAAAGAAACTCCAGGACTTTTTCTTGTGGCAGAGTTTTTCTCAGGGGTCATTTATGCCCTTATTCAGTTGAGGACATTACCAAGCTACTGAAGTGGCAGAGAGGTTAGACCAGACACCGTTTCTGTAACCAGGAGTGGGTGCACTAGATAGATGCAGAGCCATGGGTCAAACTTCGGATACACGGCATGCAGAGAATCTGTCTGGCCATAAGGACATGACAAGCCTTACAATGCACTCCAGTAGCAGTGGACTCAACCTTGTTCAGCTTGTTCAAAGCACATTTTTCATACCCTGTGTCTTTTGAAGAACAATAGGATACTCACCACAGACATTTTCCAAGCATGTATGTACTGGTTAAAGTCTTACTTCAACAGTTGGGATTTGGAGAAAACCGTGCCAAGTGTACTTGTAGGCTCTACAAGTACTTCAGCTAGTGACATCCACCTGTAAAGCGACTGAAGTGGGGGAAGAAACACGCTTCAAGGACATTTACTCAGAAAATATTCACTTCCAGAACTGAGGGGAAGGCTGACAGAATTATGACAAAGATAGTTGCTGTCAGTTCCAAATAACCTCCTTTTTACATTAGTTATCCCTTTCCAATGTGAAATTTGACTTGACACATATTCATGGCAACTGAATCTCAGAGGTAAATTGGCAAAACCTCTGGAGCTTAGGACCCAGGCTTACATATATTTACCTTTGCAAAGTTGTCAGCAACAAGCTGTCAAATACAAGCATTACAGGTATGTAAAACTAAGCAGCTCATCCCATTTCAGCAGTTACTACATACTAGCACAAGGATATACCACACATAAACTATGCCATACAGGAAGAGAATCTGACCCTGATAAGTCTGCTTGGATATAGATATAATTCCTTTGGTAAGCAAAGAGTTGGCATGGCTGAACTTTACGAGGCAGGCTGATATTTTCAAGTGTAGAAATACATAGTTAGCCACCTTAATAGATAACCTGACTTTCAGAAGTTAGGATAAGAGCTGCTGTGTGCATCTTCAAATATCCTGCCCTATGCCTGTGTATTTTGGCCATTTAATAAGTGCATAATGTTTTTTCCATAGAAGTCCATAGTCCTAAACTACCCATATCAAACAAACCTGTGCTTAAACAGGTTCAAGCACTGAACAAATATCAAATCCATCATTGCTAGCAAATAGTTGCTATTTTAAAAGAGCCTCTTGCTTTTTGAAATAGCAGATGCCAACTCATACCCTGAATGGATACAATAATTAAGCCCTTTGTATAGCAGTATTTTAGATAGATGTTTAACATATCAGTTGAACATGTTTCAGCCAGCGTGACACGCGCATGGAAAATACGCCATCGTTCCAGTGTGGGGTTTTTCCACTTGCCTTTTTTTTTCAGTTCTGTAGTACACAAAGAGTTACTGAAATAGCCAGCCGTACAACATCTGGGAGAAAAAAAAACACACACAGGAAAATGCGGCAGAAGGGGAAGATTCATGAAAACAGGAAACATTAAGAGGAGAGTGAAAATATGTCAAAACAAAGGAGGTAATAGACTGTCAGAACGAATGAGTTCACCGATGAGCAGAAGTTCCTCAAGAGCCTTCAGAGACCAGCCAGGTGACGTCTGCCACTCCTGACACAACAGGACAGCAACCTTTTTAACCTCCACTTTGCACACATACGAAGGATGGTGGTCTGCCCATGGACACGCTAGTTCCACACAGAAAGGTCCATTTTCTAAGCCTGTGCCTTACTCTGATAGGAAACAGCAGCATTTAAAGAATACTGCTAACAGCAAGTGCAGATGGCCAGAGGTGCCCAGCATAGGGGTTTAAACCTAGTTAAAGCATCATTTACAACACACACATTGCAGAGGCCTTTTGCTTCCGACTGTGTCCATATCCTTTTCACCGATGTTGGCACAAATAGCCTTGTATCTGCCCAAAGCTTTGCCAGCGCTTCCATCCTTCCAGGCACACGAGAGTATTCATTTGTATCCTTCATCTTCCCTCGTCTTTCCATTCAGAACAGTTAAGTCACTCAGATGCTATTGATAATATTCTGTGCATTGGGATAGTTTCACAACAGAATAAAAAGTGGTAAATACTCAAAGTGAGCAGCCCTCACTCAGACCAAGCTCAGGCAATGTTTCATTGACAAATGCAACTGTAGAAATCAGGACATGGTGCAACATGAGGAGCTGTGAAAGCAAAGGCCATTCTGCAAGAGATTACACTGACTTTAAATCCTGTCAAAGCAAATCTCCCCCCGCCTTTCTAAGGGGACCCTCAGATAGAGGGAGCCTTTGTAAGACATCATCAGCTCTTGAATCTCTATAACTTTAGACAGAAAAGCAGCCAGGTATCATCTGTACAAAGACAAGTTCCTTGTGTGGATTTTCTCAGTCTTCTTATCACAAAACTATCTAGGAGGATTTTGACTGAGGAGATGAGGTATCTCGATGCTTTGTAACAAACCAATTCCCAGCCTGTGAGAAATGAAGGATGTGAAGGCAATTTAAAAAACAAAAAAAAAGCCAAAAAAGCCCCACAAAAACCCAGTTCAGTGTAGCCTCACCCATTGGCTTTTTTTATCACTTGCAACAGATATGTGGGCTGTACCCATTTCACAGTGAATATTTCCCTCACACACAAAGGCCATTTAGATGTGTAACTCCTGTTGACTTTCAAAGGAGAATAAGCACTTAAATGCATTTGTGCCTTCAAAAATCTCCCCCTAGTGACATAGCAGTAAAATTAAGCCTCCAAGACTTGCAATAAAATGCATTCACTGGTGCCCTATGAAACACCCCAAATAAAAACCAAACTAGCTCATGGGAATGAAAGCAGTGCATGGAGCAGGGCATTACTTTTATGCTTTTCCAGCATAACTAGCCCTCTGTCTTCAGTGACAAGAAGGGGAAATTATCCTAGTACAGGATTTGCCCTGCCCAGGGCAAGGGGAGCCATCAGTTGGGCCCCACTTCTCCCTGGGGGCATGATGCTCCTTCCTCTCTGGCACAGGGGGAGGAGTGGGGAAATCTTGGGACCAAAGCCACAGTGGGCCATGGGCACTATGGAGAGGCTTAGGGGTGGACAAGGAGGACAACATGGACACTGGCAGCTGTGCAACAGGGCTTCTGGCCTAAAAATTCCATCAGCTTCAGTCCCAAAATTTGCCATCTGAAGGGCACACCGTCTCCATGAACCTGTATCAACACATGGCCTCTAAAAAGACTACAGCAGATAGATTCCTTGGGATAGCTGGCCCCCAGGGGCAATGTAAACAGTTGTTAGATGCTAGCCTTGGCAAGAGGTGTGTCTCCAGTTTGTCTCCTTGGAAATCGTGAGCTTGAGCTCTCCCTCCAGCATTGCAACTGCACTGCCATTCCCGTGGGCGTTTCACTTTACTTCAAAAAATGCTAAAGACTTTTGCAATCTCCAGTTTTGGCTTCAAAGGTACCTAAAAATCCTGTGTTCTGAAATCAAGACCTAAACATGATTGCAGAGTATAAGTATCATTCTTGGGCATGTGTCATGCTGCAGCAGATGTTGGGCCGAAAGATAAGTGACTACAGACCCTGAAACTTCATTGTAATCTAAGACCGTGTCGTAATACATAAAGACCTGCCCCTCTCTGACCACAGATCCCCACAATAATTGGGCAAACAAGGGATACCCCAACTCCCCCAGATGAAAGACCTATAGCAGCTGCCAAGGCTGCCCTATAAATACACAGAGAGCAGCACACACTTCAGACCCAACCATCAGAAGGACTTGTGACCTCGCTGCAGCCCCTGCGAGTGAGCACTACTGCAGCGCAGCACCGTGCTCAGCGGGACGCCAGGAAGTGAATCCCCAACCACACGTCTCATTTTTACAAAGTTAATGTTAACCATTACCTGAAAGGCAACTCTTCCACAAAGTGTTGATCATTTGCAACAACAATGAAATCAGGAAACATAGAGGGGGTTAGGGAGAAAAAAAAAAGGAAAAAAAGCCTCTTAATTACATACAGTGCTGCATGACTTCACAGAGCAAAGCTTTTCTTTAAGATCTTAAGACCACCCACAAGCATAACACATGGCCTGGAACCTGAAGAGAATATCTGAACAGGGGTCTCAGCATAAGGGTGGGAGGGGGGCAGTTTTGCTTGGGCATATGCAAATGTTTGCTTCCGTGGGATCAAAAAAAATTAACTATTTGTTGTGTCTGGTTATCATTTGTCAGACCTGGGGGCTGCTTGGTAAAATGAGGAGAAATAAACCTTTAAAACCTGTGACACAGGAGGATTATTTGTCTGTGCAAGGCTTTAGTCACGGGTTTTGGTGTTTTATGTATGGATGTTGTGCAGGAACAGGACAACAAGGGCTTTGTTCAACTTGATCATCTCATCAAACAAGGCTAAAAGAATAAAAGTTGGGATGCAAGACTAAATGGATATGATCTGAATGCATATTTGTGTTACATCTAATACAACTAGCATCATAGATGAACAAGATCAAATAAATGGTAAAACCTGACAAAGAGAAGAATAGATGGTGTGTGGAGCCATCTGTTTTGGAGGACACCCAAATCTGTCTGAATCAGGAAGGCCAAACTACCAGCTATTCTAAGATCCTCCATTCCAAGAGTGGCCTAATACTCAACTACACAATCAGCTTCTCTCACCATCACTTTGGCTGCAACTTTTTTGTGCAATTAAGTAATTTATTCCTTTCTTCATCCTCCTGATTCTAATGAATCCAAGCCACAAACAAGCCCCAGTTGCTCCTATTCAAGGAGTCTGATTGCATCTGGCAGTAATTGCTGAAAATCCTGAAGAGGAAACAGGGAAGGAAAGCATATTGTTTGTGGGGGTAATAGGTGAAGACCTGCCTCTCTTGACCTATAATACATTAGTGTCAGTGAACATTTGGCAGCCTTCAGATGATTAGCAATGAAGATGAATCAAGCAAAAAAAGAGGTAGAAATCTGCCTCATCTGAATCGCCAGAACTGCATAAATTTGCATGTTGATTAGCTGTTCTTTTGTCTGTGTTCCTAATTATTATGACACATTATGTCTTCATCATGCAAGATTCTGATCTGTCTTGTTCAAAATGCATGTAGAAAAAAGTGCTGTTTATTGATTCAACATGTAACTTTAATTTTTATGTTTGCTTTAATTAAATACATATTTGATTGCCTTTGACTGGTGTCTCCGATTTTTTTAACTCTTGTTTACTTCATCCTGTTGACAAACAAACAGGTAACCTTTCTTTATTCTCAGATCACTTGCTGATTGAAAACCTCCCCACCCCCACCCTTGTCTTCACTCACAATAACCTTTTCTTCCTTGTTAGAGCAAAGATTACCAAAAAAACTCCTTAGGTGGTGAAGTGTGATATCTACAGCACTGAGCAGGATTGCAAGGACCTTAAAAGCATTCACAATAGGAAAGAAGTGCACATACTACAGGGTCAAGGCAATTTTCTTATAGCACAGATTCATTACCAACAAGCCCAGGGAAGTACCTCAGCCTGCAGACTTTCTGATTCCCAGGATTATTTACAACAGGACAGATCCTGCACACACATTTTTCCATTGGCTTTCATGGTAGAAAGCTTAAACTCCAAAGTTCCTGACCCCAGAGAAAGCAAAGTCCCCACCATTCCATGGGCTCTCCTACCTGATTCCAGTAATCAGGACATTTTATCTGTTTCTGGGAACTAGGAAACTTGAAATTGACATTTCTTCCTTCAAGGTTTGTACAAGGGGTTATAACCAGCCAAATCAAATCAAAGCCAAATCAAAAGATAATATGTAATCATTAGTTTCTTTGACCCAAAATAAGTTTCCAGAAGTTTTTCTCTGTTGAAAAAAAAAAGCATTAGAAAAAAAAAAAATTGGCAAATTATACCATTCCAGCAAAAACCTTTATTCACTCATGAAAAAAAAAAAAGTTGAATTTATATTTCATCTCTTCCACTTTACTTTTTTAAGATAAACTGGAAGTAATTTTGAAAATTAAATAGCACTTGTAGTTGTGAAATCAAAGTGTTTCATTGTAGAACATGTTGGAATGTTTAGAAATGCTGAAATGAAGCAGGTTTTTTGGGCATTTTTTTTTCTTTTTTCCCCAAATTGAAACAATTCCCTACAAGCAGTAAAAATTCATTACTCTCCTTGTTTGACAGAAAACTGCATGTTTTAACCAAGAACTCAGTTTCAGATTAAATATTTGACCCTCTCTTGTGCTGGCTAATATTAGTTTACCTTCATTACATGTGTGCTTATTGTGAGCTCTGACCTGTTTGTAATGGGGCAAACAATACTTTGCTGGAATTTTTGTTTGTTAAATAAAAATAAACATAGTATTTTAATTTGGAAAACTAAATAGATCACAGATCTTTTCAAATAATTCTTCAGATTCTGGGTCAAATATGAGGATCATCAACGTTGACTGACTTCCTCTAAACATAAACATTAGGTAATTTTTTTTTTTTAAATTTTCAAAAATCCACCTCTTGGAGAAGAATAGTGAACAACCTACTACATTTTTTCTAATGGCAATAGGAAAATGCCAGTCAGTGTACAGATATTAATCAAAGCTGTGCTGATAAAGATGCCTGAAAGTGAAAAAACCCTGTATATTCAAGCGATTGATTTAGCTGTTATTTTTTACCATCATACCCTTGCCAAACCAGATGAGATTTGAAACAACAGTGCCTGCCGTTTTTCACTGTTAATGGCACAGGATTGGCTGCAAGTGTAATCAGTTGCTTGGTACCCACTAATCATCTTGAAACACAGGTAAATGCAAGTCTGCATTTGTAAGAATATAAACACATAATTAACACGTAGCTGCAGAAAAACTGCTCAGACATAAAGACTTAACGGTTTTGACATTGATCCATAAGGTAGGAAGGAAAAAGTTGTTGCATATTCAGGCTACTCATGCTTATTTTTGTTCAGTGCCAAGTGCATTTGGTCCCAACCTGATGGTACCTAGTAACCACCCCCACAGACGTCCATTACAGTACCGCCAGCCAGAAGGAACCACGGAGCCAAAGGAAATCTTACACATAGGCACAAATTATCACAGGGAGCTCAAATGAGACAGCTAATAGACTTTCTCTTTTCTGTAATTCTCTTCCCGAGGCACTTCAGTGCACACTGATCTGCACGGAGGCACGACAGCTCTGGGCTCACCCAGCCTCCACAGCAACCAAGCAGAACTGGAACAGCTCAGTGTGCTGGAAGCTGGGGCAAAGTGCAGTGGAAAAGTGGGCATTCTTTTACATATGGCCAAAGTTACCTTCATTTTAAAGTCCTAGAAAGTGCTCTCACCCCTTTGATCAGAGGAACAAGTGTTTACCAGCGTGTTGACAGGACAGGGCGTTTGGCTGCAGTGACTGCACCTCAGAACTCATTCTTGTCCTGGATTTAACCCAGAAATGTTGTCTGGCTTCCTCATGCTGCCATCTGCCCAAGATTGTTCCAGAGCCCAACCCAGAAGGTCAAAGTCTTGAAAGAGGGAAGACGGGGTACACCAACTGGGGAATTACCAATGTGTTGGGAATTGACTGTCACCTAACCTTGAGGAAATCTACCCTGTGGACATGAGTTCTTCCTAACCTATATCCAAGAGGGTTCCCAATTACCAGGAAAGTTCCTATGGCTTCTAGCCAAAGGGCAGCTTGAACTAAACCTGCTAAAGGTGAATCTTTTAGATCTGTCACAGTCTGGATTCAAGCCAGGATATGGAACTGGAGCTGTTCACGTGGCATTGATGGATGATGCCCTACTGCCAGTGGAGAGAGGGCAGGCATCCATCCTCATCCTCCTTGACTTCAGCATTAACCATGAGATATTGCTGTCTTGCCTGACGGGTGGCAGAAGTCCAGGGTAATGTACTAAAATTATTTTGGATCATTCCTGCTGGTACACACCTCCTGACTTGTGAACAAGTGTTATCTCCCACACTACACTCCTCTCTGCTGTGGACTCCTGATCTGTATTCCTTGTGGTGCCTCTCTACACAAAGCTGCTAAGTGATATGGCATGGACTGAATTGTCAAAAACGGGAAGGTGAAATACAGCTCTACCTAAATTTCTCTGTATACATACACACTGCTACCACCAACACGGCAGTGAAAGAAAAACAGCTGGTTAAATCCAAGCGAAACAGAGGTAAGACTGATGGAACACAGGAAAGCATCTCTAAGAGCTTGTCACTTGAGTGTGCTATGCCTGGCTGGATGGTGTATTTCCACAAGTGATGTGTTGGTTTCATAATTTAGGTGTGCTCTTGGATTTGCTACTGATGCTAAGTTTCCCCATGGCAACCTCTGCAAGAAACACTTCTTTTCCATTGGTTAGGAGGCTCTGTGCCACCCTGGCAGGTGATGACCTTGTCTCTGTTATTCATGGCTATGTCACTTCTCAGCTGGACTATAGCCATTTGAAATATGCAAACACGCAGCATCCACGCTTAGAAAACTTCATTTACTGCCGCAATGCATCTCTTCAGTGACAAAGGCATATCAAACCTGGCATTGGGCCTGGCACCAGCTTCCTGTGGAATTCCTAATTGAGTTCATGGTCTTCGTTCTTATCATCCTCATCACATTCAACACTGTATGAAGCCGCAGCAAAGAAAACATTTGACAGATTCACTCCACTAGCCCTATGAGCTCTCTGCAAAAGAATCACACACATCTGTCCAGAGCCTCAGCTTGTAGACTGAACACCTTCAGGGAATGCAAACCTTCACCAAGCTTTCCCTCCACCATACAGCACATTTGACTTGCATAAATAATAACATCAGAAACACAGAAACAAGATGCTCCATTTCATCCATTTCTCTCTTGGCAGGAAAGTGGGAGAGGGAATTAACGAGCGACTGATGAAGGGGTACAAGGCTCACTGTATGGTGCAGGGAGCTGGCTGTTACAGGCATAACCCATATGAGCTCATTCCCCACTAGTACTACTGACCTCAGCCACCAACAACCCTTCCTAGGCCTCTCTCCCTGTAAGAGTCTCCTTGTTGTGCTGCGTGATTCCACCAGAAAATCTTTTTCCACAATGCCTGTTCCCCATGAGAGCCTCTCTCTTTGCAGGTAGCACCAGTCCCACCAGCCAAGCCAAAGCTGGGTGGGCATGGTACAGCTGGCTTGGTATGACCCTGGCACCAGCTGTGCTATCCCTCGCAGGGAAAGGCGGCCACTCAGGAGGAACGTGTGCAGGGCACACACAGGTCAGGAGTCCGTGTTGGACCTATCATGCCTGGGAGTTAGCCTAGCTCTGACTGGAAAGAAATCAAATTTTTCTCACAGTGCATTCACGATTTCTATTTTTATTGTAAACATTGTTCCAGTTCAAATAAGGAGTTTGCATTAATTCTATACCTTGCCAGCTCCTTAGGATGGATATTATAATTGTTTAAACTGAGAGTTTATACATTCTACTCAGCATATTAAACATGGTTTTAAAGGATGTTGGCAGGTAATTTGGCCTTTAAAATCATGTGTTCTTCTCTGAAGTATGAACTTTAAACCAAATAAAGCTTTTTAAAATTGATTTTTCAAGTGCTGCAGTATTTTTAAAGCATTATTGTAAATCCCATCTTCAAATACTGAGCTATCTCTGAGTCCTGAAATCTGAAAAAATCACAGCAGATGATGGTAAAATGGCAGTCACGCTACCAGGAAGCGCATGGAAATTATTTACAGTACAAAAACTTCTAAATATGATGAAGATCTGCATAAGGGATGAAAGCACTTTGCTTAAAAACACTTTTCTCTGAAATTCACACTGATTGAATTATTGTGTCAACAGTCTCCTGTTCTTTCTCTCAGTTTCCCACAGGCTTCTTCCGCACAGCTAACTTACAACTCACTCACAATGTGGTTCTTCCTAAATATGTTTATATCTGGGAAACTGAGTGTTGTATTGCACCTACTTTTTTTTTTGCTGTAAATACTCTTTACCTTCAAGAAAGATTGACACTTGTTCCATACTCATTATATTTCTACCAATATGATTGTCAGTTAGACATACTTATTTTGCCAGTGTATTTAAACTAGTACATCTCCTAATGTACACCAGAATAGCAATGCAGTACAAATTTACTTGTGTTGTAAGTAAGAAATCACTACCATAAAGCATCTTTCTATCAACTAAATGCACTCACACAATGGAAGTTGTGTTAATTTAACCAGGCTAACGTGATCTAAGACAGATTATGCAAAGCTTGCTTAAAGTGACTGTAGCTACCTGCTTGTGGTCTTCCTTGGGGAGAGGGATCACCAAAGTTCATGTCAGCTGAAGCATTTTCAACTAGTTTTGTTAGTGTAGCACGCTGAAATTTCAAAATCAAATGAGAGGGGGGGAAAAAAAGACCAAAGGACCTTTCCTCCCAAAGGTGACGAGACCTGTGTTGAAACTTTGGAAAGCAGGAGCTGGACAGAAAGTTTGCCAGATATGATCTACCCACTTGGCAGAAGAAAGCTCAGGGTCTGGGGAGATGGCGCTTCCTGACCTTCCCATATCCCTGCGTAAGGGCCTTACCCGGTTTTATCCACCATTGTGCTGTCAGAATCCTGCCACCTCCTGCTCCCCTCTTTTCCAAAACCTAGAACAGATCAGAGGGCACATGGTTGTTTCCTTCTCTCTATAATATATTTTTTTTCCTGAGGAGGGATCTCCAAATATCCCTGGCATCGTCCATGCCCTGCCACCTCCCTCCTGAGGCAACCGGAGGGGCCCTCACCTTCACCAGGGGCCATGGCCCCACTGGGGTGGGCACAAGTCAGCAGGTTAACCCAACCTCACCCTCCTTTTCTGAAGTTTTGGAAGGAAAGGGAAAAACACAAACCTGAATCTCCTCAGGAGCTGATGAGCACAATTCCCATAGGGAGCTGTGTGGGTGCTGGCTCAAGTCGCAGTTAAACGTTCTGAGGGACTGAGTTAGAGACAGAAAAATATGCCAATAAGCGGTTGGCAAATTCCTTGAAAGTGAGGATTGGGGGGGCACTTCAGCTTTTCTGCTCTTATGGGTCCTCAGCAGCCCTGAAGGGAGGTCACGTCAGTGACCCACAGCAGTGTCCCCAGGCAGGAGGGAGAGACAGTGGCATGGCTCCTGCCATCAGCAGAGGTGAGAGAAACATCGCTTTGGGGTGCGGATTATTGTTCCTCGTATTCCTTTGTTTGCCGTTGTAATCTCGGCAGTCATTCTCCTTGATAAACAAACAAGTGAAAAGATGCAATGAGGTGTAAGAATAGATTTGCACAGGGCAGACAACTGAACATTTAATTTATTTACCTCTCCTAACAGATACCTGGGGTGACATTTATTAATAAACGGCATTATCAGGTGTCTGATATGTAGCTCACAGAAATTAATTACCCAGCCCATGGTAAAACCATAACAAGCCTGCAGTGCTGTAACATTTGTGCTAATTGAAAATGAGATAAGTGCTGTGGGTGCAATTTGCATTCAATGCAGTGTATTAATTATCTTCAGTTCTCTTCATGATAAATATACCTGACTGAACCACTCTGCTAATTTACTGGGTAATAGAGTCATAAGTGGATTCCCTTAGGTGACCAACTACAGGCATCGGGCTCTTTGGAACATCAAGGCCTTCCCCTTTCCTGAGCACTTAAATGGGTTAGCAACCATGGATCACTTTCTTTGCACGCTGGGCTGGAAGTACGTGGCAGCAAACACTTCTTGTGACCACATGGCCGCTCAGTATGAGCTCGGGAAATGACACCCCCTTACCCCAAAACTTCTCCACTGAAGAGGAGTCAGTTTGCCTCTGTTGATAGCATGCCGTGGTGTCTGATGGCAGCTCCATAAGGAAAGGCTTTTCCCACCCTGCTCCTCACTCCCCCCCTCTTCATTTCACAGTCAGGTTATCATGGGATTTAATTACGTTTTGTGTGAAATATAAATTAATTGACTCTTGTAATACCCATAATGATCAGGAAAATTCAGATTTAAAGATACTGTGTAGTTCCAGTAGATTAAGGCACTAATTGTTCTGCTCTCACCAACTATGATTTATGTAGGGATCAGGTTACAAAACCAATATGTGCTCAAGTTAAAGCTCTGTGGTACCATACAATTAGGGCTAAAGCTTTTTGTAAATGGGCCCAATAATGCAAAAAAGCTCTTTGCTAATCCTGGTCTTTTAATTCAGAGGTCACGCATTGTCTAAGGCAACTGCTTATACAGTATACAACCACTGTCCTTTATTCACCCTCCCCCTGTGTAGCTTGGGTATCTGAATTTGCCACTAACCTTGGACGTGCTGTTACTAATTTCAGGGTAGGTGATGGCAATGCAAGAAGATCAGGGCCAGCGCTTTGCTGTGCTGCCCTCGGAGCAGCCTGGGCACGTTGTGACTGAGAGGTGATATCTGCCTCTCCCAGCTCCCCTTCAGTGCTCAGGCTGTGGATGGGGTCAGCTTTTGGGCTCTGCTGTCAGGCAAGCAGACATCCGGGGCAGCAGACGGATGGAGGTGACAGTCACTCTCGCAGCTGAAGGGGCCAGGAGGTGGTGCAGGCAAGGAGAAGGGGCAGCAACAGAGGAGGGGGCACAGGCTCTGCTCCCCTTCAACCCGCCTACCCCGCAGCCAGCAGCACGTTGTTATCTTCATGCAGACAAGTGTTTTTCCATCATTTTGTCCTTGTCCCTGGGGTGCTAAAATTCGGTTTAGTTTTCCCTGCTGAGCATTACTAGGACAGCTCTCCACCATTCTTCATCAAGTACTGGATACCAGTGTAGTGAACGTGTGCTCACAGGGCAGGAGGTGGCATGGGAGGAGCACGTAGTCAGTGTGCCAAAGGAACTAAAAGGTGAAAAAGGTCAATTCAGTCTCAGAAGAATCAGTTTGCTTTTTCTAAAAATCATCTAAGTAAGAGTAGAAGAACAGGAGAGAAGGTGTGTGTCTGACAAAGACAGGTTTTCATGTTCCGGTTTAAGACAGAGCTCTCAGCTCTTACTCTGTTTCTAAACACATCAACAACAAGTTACTTTCCCAAAACATTTTGTGTGGCTGCCCAAATACCCCTTGCTTCTTGAGTTTGGTCAATTTAATATGAAAGGAGCACTGTAACATTTCGAAACTATTTTTAAGGTGCTGGTATTATCTCTGACAGAGACCTTAGCAGTGACATCTACAAAGGGGGCATCAATTATATCTCCTCATTCCTTTCTCATTCTTTAGTAAGGAATTCTTTGAAAAGATACAATCAAAGAAATCTTATTTCTTAGAACACTCTGTGTGTTAGCTTATCAGTATCACTTGGTTCAAATGATAGCCCAAAACAGATTTCTGATCTTTCCCTTCAGTGGGCAGAGAAAAGGAAAACCTGGTGGAGTACTGATTCTCCCAATCCAAAGCTTTCATAGCTATCTCACTACAAGGACAAAGGATGAAGAGGGATCCTCTAAGAGTAAGGTACTGGGGTGGTCTTCAACCCAGAGCAAGTGCAGAGTTATCCCACCCACACCAGAGCTGTCTGACATCGCTGACTCATGGAAACAAGCCGGCATGGGACAACATTCACTGCCACCACCTTTGCCTTACCATCCTTAATATCACCCAGGTCCAAGCTGAGTTATCCTCAGCTGTAACTCCCCATATTCACTACACAATCTTTTTCTGGAGAGGAGAAAAAAGCTCAGAGGGGAAGGAGAGCCACAGCACATCTGCAGTGCCCAAGGACCCCCAGCACAGATATCTGAGCTGGCATCCCTTAGAGAGGCTGCAACACCTGCCTCTCTCAGCACCATGCAGCCCACCTGCATCCTTACCACCATGGAGTCCACCAGCAGCTTCAGCAGTGCCACAGCCCCTCTTGGGGTGAGCAGGACAGCTGCTGTGCTGCGCTGTGAGGGTGCCAGCATCCTCACCCCTTGGGCAAACAGGACACAGCAGAGTACAGGCATACAGCTTGCCCAGGGGTGCTCGTAAGGCTGCACCAGGGCTCAGGCAATGCCCTGCCCTGCTTCATCCTTGTTTTGTTCTCAACATACCAGGCCTCACTGCTTTTGCACAGTGCAGCGGACAAAACACTTTCCTGCTCTTTCAGGCAAGCCAGCACTGCACAGAATAGGACAAGAGATGCAATCAAAATCACGGCAGGGAAAACATGAGCAAAAATGTCTTAACTTTTAGTGTGAAGTACACATTTGCTAAATAGAATCCTAATGGCATTATTGTAGCTAAAAACAGAGACTTGAAAATGCTGTATACATTATTATGTTCATTATCTACCAACTGCAAGAATGCTGTACTAAAACTAACTCAAAACACCTCAGGTAAGGTAATTGCTACTAATGGATTTGAAGTGTGCAAAATTGAGCGTTATTACACAGACATCACATTCTCAACTTGGCGAAGCTGTTGGATATTGTAGCTACCAGCTCACTCATCTCTCGATCAGGGAGAGATTTGAGGAAAAGGGCAAGCTCTCTTCATTCGGCACTGGAAGGAAAATTCAACAACACAATATTGCAGCAGCCTGTTTGCACCTCTGTGGTTAAGATGGGGTCAGTGCTTGCTTTCTGAACCACTGCTTCAGAAAAACATCTACAAAAATTTGTTCCAGGATTAAATATCTCGGGAAAGACCTGAAAGCAGACTTTGCATTTATAAACTTTCGCAACTTGTAGGTCAAAAGAAAAGAATGGAAGAGGAGCCTGCAAAATTATGAGTGGACCCATAAGTCCTATGTCATATTCTGATGCAAATTAAGGGCTGGCTCTCCAAGATACCCTAAGCCACTAAAAAGCCCTCCTGCCTAAAGACAGAAGACAGAAAACAATTTTAATCGATTTCCTCCTATGCTGGAATATGTCTGTGGGTCAATCACAGCAAATCTAAACTTCAGCAAAGTCCAGGTGTGTTTGAAACAAGATACTTGATTCACCTGCTGGAGAAATCCCATATAACAATTTAACTAATACATTTAGTTTGTTCGATATCTTGACTTTCAGGGAGGATAGGATTAATTTTTTTGATGAGTGACGCTGCATAAAAATCCATGATTCCAATTTAACTGTTTGTAGCTACATCAGTAGCCCCCAGGTTATCCTCAAAAACGGAGCTCCCAGGAGTTTTGCCCTCTTTCATGGTAACAAAAATTGAACTCTAATAGAGCAGATGCTTTTCTAATCTTTGAGAAGTTAAGTTACTGTCTTATGAATTATTTTAGTAGTTACACTAAAGCTATGAATTGGTGTTCGGATAAAATTATGTAAACCATTGTCATTTCAGTTAATATGTAGAAAAAATATGTGGCCAGGACCTGGTAAGTTTCAATTCCTCCTGATTATGTTGAGGAAAAGAAATTAAAAAGGCCATGTATGATCAAGATTAAAGCTGTCTCTATCCGAGTACAGAAAGCACAAAGAAATTTGAACTCACAGCTGCAACCGAAGGCAATGGGAGCTGTGCTTTGAACAGATAACAAACTAAGTCCTCTGAAAAATCAGACCATGCATCTCAGATGGGGAACTTAAAATTAGTGAATACTTTTGTACTTAATCTCTTTCTGCCTCAGTTCTTCATCATGAAATGGGGATAATACTACCACCCAATGCCTCACTGCAGTGCAGTGAAAATAAGTTCATTAATGTTTATGAAACATTCAGTTACCATAGTGATGAGTTCTATAGAAAAGCCCATGTGGAAATTAATATTTCTGTCTTCAGAGCAGGGTTTGAATAGAACACATTTAGTAAGGCCTGGGGCCGCACAATGAGGAGAAAAGTAAACAGTAAATAACTTGCCATTGAAAGACAAAAACAATAATCAAATCAAAATGGCCTGTTAAACAAAATATTTTTAAAGAAATGTTTTTGTTTCTATAAAATGAAAATTTATTTTACAAATTTTTACCAATTTCTTGGTAAAAAATCCAAGTTGTTTTGCTTTTAACTTTCACTACTCTAGTTTTTCTGCTTTTTTCTTCCTAGCCTGGGAGAGAGTTTTTTTAAGGAGATCATTTAAATAATCCAGAAAACACTATCTTCCACTTTTCACAAATCAAAATTTTCACCAATTTTCTTTGGGAAAATACCTGAAAAAGTGGTGACATTGGTGGCCTCAAGATTGCCAAAATGTGTTCCTGAACAATCCTGACCCGTTCAACCCAGCAATTCTTCTCACCAAGTCAGTTTGCAAAGTGGGGGCTAAAGGGTTTATATTTTGAACCATGAACACAGGTACTTGGCTTAGGTTGGTTGCTGGCATATCAGGTGCCGATTGGGATTGTGATACCGTCATGGCAATCAACACAACTATCTCTGAATTTGAGTCATTAGCCTCTTGGTAATAAGTAAATCACAGGCAAGTACAAACTGACTCTGTAACCTGTGCAGATAAATATGCAGATGAGAAAACACCCCATTTTAAGAAGAGAGATGGCTTTGGCAGGAGAAGAGTCTTACCAAGAAACTGCCCCCATGGCCAATGGCAAGTTCCGATGCCAGGTGCTGGGTGACCCACAGCAAGCACAGATCAGGGATAACTTTGCCCAGGAGCATACTTTCCGCCGTGTCAGGATCTGCTCTTGAAACTAAATCCCCATTTTTTCCCTTCAAGCTGTTTTGCAGTCAAAGGCATTGTCTTTCCTTTATGAGAGAACTTCTGCCAAAAAGCAAAGAAGAAAAATCTGAATACACCTACCTTTCATTGAAATCAATTATTCAAGTCTTTCTCTCACTTGCCTGCTTTAATTATTGCCCTCTCACATGTCTCTGCCCTTGTGTCCAACAGAAATACCTCAGAATCATAGAATGTTTCGACCACGAGGGACCCTTGAAGGTCATCTAATCCAACAGCTCTGCAATAAGCAGGGACATCTTCAGCCAGACCAGGCTGCTCAGAGCCCCATCTAATTTGATCTTGAATGTTTCCAGGGATGGGACACCCACCACCTCTCCAGGCAACCTGTTCCAGTATTTCACCACTCTCGTTGTAAAAAAATCTTCCTCATATCTAATCTGAATCTCTTTTAGTTTAAAACCACTACCCCTTGGACCTATCACTACCCGCCTTTTTAGAAAGTTTGTCCCCAGTTCTCTTGTAGCCCCTTTAAGTACTGGAAGGTGCTTTAAGGTCTCCCCAGAGCCTTCCCTTCTCCAGGCTGACCCCCAGCTCTCTCAGCCTGTCTGAACAGCAGAGGTGCTCCAGCCCCACGAACATTTCCATGACCCTCCTCTGGACCTACTCCAACAGTTCCATGTTTTTCCTGTGCTGAATATAGTGGTAGAGCCTTCTGCAGCAGCTTTATTTTCATTTAGCAGCAGTGCTTTTTTCTGAAAAATGAAGTTTCAAAATGTTGCAGAACGACAGGATTGAGGCAGGGATAATAAACTGCTGGAATTATTTATTGTGCTCATTTATTGAATTTGATACCAAGCTGGGTTGCTCACCTGCTTTTTGCTTTCTGATGAGTAACACTGTTGTCCTGTTAATTACCAGTTATTTAAAATCTATGATTAATAGTTTTTAAATATATAATAACAGAATTAATAGAATATATTTCTAATCTTCCTATGTAGGAAGCAAAGGAACCTGTTCACTCATGCAGAACTTCCACAAAGCCAAAACTCCAAGGTGTGTGGCTACAACTGCTCTGAAACCCTTGTTGTCCTCACTTAGCTGTGCTGGGAGGTGCTTCTGCCCTCTTCATTAGCACAGGGTGACGCTCCTACCATACACAAATTGCTGTGGAGCTGAGCCTGGGAGCCAGCACTCCAGGCAAAAGACAGGGTTTCTACTTAAGCACAGCATCAAATGGGCTTGTGCAATCCACAGTCACAAAATCCCCTTAAAACCAAGACATTAATGGGATTTTTAAAACAATATATAAATATTTAAACCCCAATAAATTTTAACAAGAGTTCAAGCAGATCTAGTTAAAGCAGCTCAAGCAAACAAAGGTAAGACGGGTATAATCTTTTACATTTCAAAGCAAAGTCTGAAATTAATTGGTCTTTGCAGGGAACTCCACCTACAAGAAAGTTATGTCATTATTCTTAATTATAGACATGCAATTCTCAGGCAGGCCTGGTGCTGAAAAAGAGTGAAGAGCAGGCACTTAAGGCAGTCAGTACTGATTTTATTTCAGAATGCCTATGTTTCTATATGGCACCTAAAGCTGAGGAAGCTGCAGCATCGCTAGTGCTGAGTGTTTGTCAGGACATGCAGGGGGAGAAAGAGCAGCTGTGCCTGGAGCCTCCAGTATCCTGCTACAGGTGCGGCCCTGCCTCACAGGCAAGGACCAAACCAGCCCACAGTTATAAACTTGTCCCTCTGCGACTGAGAATAATGCTGTTCGTTTTCACAAACTTCAGGGAGCTTCACCAGGATTACAGAAGCTTTAAGGTTTTCCTTTAGGAAAAGCTCTTCTAAACCGAGGAAGCTAAATTATGAGGCCTGAGTCTGCTACACAGAGCTCTCGTACCAGAAACGATGTGAGGGCCAATTGCCAGGACTAAACATTTACTGCATCAACAGGTGTTACATGTTATGCATCAATGAGGTGTACATCACCGAAACATAAAGACCCAGCAAGCCAACAGCACAGCTATCAACCAGAACAACACAGCCATAAAATCCTAATTAGCCTCATACACGTGTTATGGACATTTTTATTTATTGACATGGTCAAATTAACAGGCAGCAGCATTTATTTTTAATGATAGCCTTGAAATCAGCCCAGGAAGAAAGTTAGCATTAATTTCAGAATACTGCATGCCATCCACATTTTTCCAGATGAAAATATATATTATATTTTAAAATAATAATTAAATATTGTCACGCTAATTAAGGTACCTTGAGCAGGTGAGAGAAATCCAGTTCTCAGTTAATGCAAATCTTGTTTGTCCTATTCTCAAGCTGTACAGGAAAACTAACCAGCAGGAGAAACTCAGCAAGCTCCATGGTTTAAATGTGCACTTAATTTAGGTGAATGATAAGCTGTGTCTATAAAGATTTGTGTTGGTCACCACGGAGTGGAAGATTCCTGTGAAGAAGACAAGATGTAACTGCCAGTAAATATTAGTGCTAGCTTGGCCACACAACAGTTACAAAGCAGGAGAGAATATCTTGGTGTATTTATTATTACACAGGGGAATTTTGACAGTCACCCTAATCACTCCCTGAGACAGGTAAAGACAAAGGAACTGAGCAGCAGCACAGTTATCAACTGGGTTAGAGAAAACACACAGAGAAAAGGGGAATGAGGAGCATTTCACAAGGTATTTGAGACAGGTTTACATTTGGATGCAGATATTAGGAGGTTTTGGAAATTAGGCACTTGTGGAAATTAAATCATTGCTTCATGCGTTTAAAACGTACTTGCTAGAAGTGCCTTCACAAACCAGGCTACCCATTTTGAAACTTCTGATTCACCCACCTTAAACAAGAATATTCCATAAATTGCAAAGAAAGACTGGGAAATCATCTGTGTGTAATAGCTGAACTAAGCAATTTGCATATTTTCATGAATTACTGTAATGTGCTCTGCTTGTTGGTAATTTCTCTTGCGTACAAAGGATCACAGTTGCAAAAAATACCAACATCTCATGTCCAAAAGCAATTCAGGAGTCTAATTTCATAGTCCAAAATGCTGAGACACTTAAAAATTAGAAGTTGAAATAATTGTTCTCTTTATTGCACTAGAAAGTTTTGCACTAAATCCTGCTCAGTGGCTTAGATATGGGCTGAAAATTGGAGGAAGAGGAAAGCTTTACGAGAGGTTCCTTGGTTCTTTTGACTTGCCATTCACACATGTGCATGTAGATAAACCTGTCTCAATCTATTGAAAAAAAAAACAAAAACAAAAAACAAAAGAACTAGGAATATAAATTTTCACGGAGCGATTCTGGCTTTTTCAGGGAAGAAAAGGCCTGTAAGCTTACCTGAGAAAAAGCTTCCACTGAAATTTTATTAAAAAAAAAAAAAGGGGATGAACGAACCACAGTGAGGTTTGGAGAAGGATCCAATTTCTGCCCACAAGGAAGAAGAGTGAGGGCAGGGTGGGCATCTCGGGCTGCAAGAGCAGGCACAGGACAGGGCATGGGCATGCAAGGCAGCTGCCTGTGGCTCCTGGCCAGTCTCAGCATCTGTGGGGTCTCTGAGAGGGGCTGAATTATGGCACCCAGGGAACCCCCCCATCCTGGCCAAGTCAGGATACATTTTTATAGCCTTTCTTCAAGTGATAGAAATATCAGGGGGAAGGCAAAACATAAGGGAGGGGGGAAAGGGAGGCAGTTTCCAGTATTTGTCATTATTATAGGTTATATATACAGAAAGAAAGTTAATTAAGCTTTAAAAAATCCATCACACATCAATGAGTGCATTTTAATGAGTACAAAAAGTTGAGGTGTTTACTGCCAATTAAAGTGGTTTTTAAATAAGCATTAATTAACACGGAAATTCAGAAGAAAGTTATACCTTGTCAAAGAAAGGCCAGTGCAGTCTATGCCCACTTCTGCTCCCATTCATACTCAGATGGTAATTACCACCAACCCTATATTTTCCATAATAATGAGGAGAGGCTGTCACGGCTGTCAAACAAAAACAAAACCAAAAAATAAAAAAAAAAATTAAAAAAAAAAAAGGTGCTGCACAAAAATACCCTTAATCTGAAGTAAACTTTTTTTTAGTGCCAAAGCCACGACAGACAGCAGCGTGGAGCAAGGCAGAGAGCGGGGCAGTCAGGCAGCCATGCCAGGGGCAGCTGCACTCACATGGCTCCTTCCCAGGGCGCTGAGACTGAGACTTTGGAGCATAGGAGGAAGCCCCCCCAGGTGGTCCAGATGAAGAAAGACTGAAGAAAAGCCAAGGAACAAGCAGTTATTTCATCCCTAGCACTGTAACTCATGGAGGAGCTGATTCCCTGGTGAAAGCCAGAGGAGTTGGGTTTTTCCACGAAGAAGTGCTGACAGACCCACTCACTGCTTCCCAAAGTCAGGTCAAAGCAACCACTGCAAATAAGTTCAGCTTGCACGTGCACTTCCAACGTGGTGCAACTGGTGACATGGAAAATAGTACAATTGTCACTCCTGTCACTTCTCTGTTCTTGGAAGATTTCTTAATAGTTGCGAGAGTTTCAGCTCTACTTCAGCTAATGTCAAACCCTGAGCAGAGAGAAAAGGAAGTGAATTCTCCCATTGTTAGTCAGGTGAACATTTAAATATCTTAGGGAAACCCTTCCTCCCCCAAATGCATATTAGGCACTAAGTAAGATTTTCAAACTGCCTTACTGAGTATGGTTCCTCTCCTCACTTCCCCAGCTGTGAGAGATAAAAACCCCACAGCTTTTTCAGCCAACAGAAGAGGCAGGTCCCATTCCCAGTAGCCTAACAAATTTTAGATGAATATTTGGTGTAGTGTTTTTTAAGTTAATTTTCAAAAAAAAACAAACAGAAAAACACAGAAAAGAAAGATGTAGATATGTACAGACTCCTGTTTCTGACCCTTGGCATGTCACTCAGACAGTGTGCAGCCTCTCTATAGAATACTTGTGTCTACTGGGGAGTATCTGGGAGCCTTTTTCCTACTCCATGTAGGAATGGCAATTCTGGCAATGTCTGCAATGAAATAAAAAAGTAAAGCATTAAAGGCCATGGAAGTTTTGTTGGACTTAGCTGGACAGGGCCTTCAGATCTTGCACTAATCTTTCTAACATATCTGATAGCGCTAGAGAAGAGTATTTTATTGCTAGAAATAGTTGAGTGATTACTTCAGAGAAAGGACGGACGTAACACAAAAGAGTTTCCAAGTGCCGACAGGAAGGAGTGTTGCTCATGCAAAATTCCACATTAGGTGTTACAAAAATAATTAAAAAAACCACCGGCCCTTGTGATGTCTGAACTCCCTGACACTGATATATGGACAGGGGAACAAAGGAGGAAAAAGACAGGGAGAGCAAAGCAAATACACTGGGATGCTTACGAGCAGAGTACAGGAGCCAAGTGTCACAAGTTGACCCTCTGTGTTTGCACTGAAATTTGACCACTCCAGACAAAATTCCTTTAGTGGTTTTCACCTGGTCTGAGTTCAGTTGATAATGGCTATTTCTTATAGTATTGTGACATTTAATGCTCTATAATCAAGACTTCAGAGAAGGAGTTACAACTTTAATTCCGAAAAAAAACTTTGTATGACTTTAATGTTTTCCTTAGATGGATTTGACCCAGCTCTGATTAAGGGCTGGAATAAATAAGCATTGTGCATA
Source organism: Oreocharis arfaki (assembly GCA_013398015.1). Taxonomy (NCBI): domain Eukaryota; kingdom Metazoa; phylum Chordata; class Aves; order Passeriformes; family Paramythiidae; genus Oreocharis; species Oreocharis arfaki. The sequence goes on from VZRR01000855.1 coordinate 310,018, forward strand.
CAGTGGCACACCAGGAACACATCTTGCTTTGTAACAGATGACCTGCACACATCCAAGGAAAATGCTCTCTCCATGATGACTGCAGAGAAGCCCTGTCATATTCCATGCTAGAAAATCTCTCAGACTTCCTGCAGCAGAGATGGCCAGTGTTCAGGTACATTGTCCTCTGGGACTCCCACCAAAACAACACCTGGACACCGGCACATGAGGGTCTCATCATTCAGGAGCAAGGAAAACAAGAGAGAAAGTTGTGGTGGATATAAATCATCTACACCTTTCTGACTAGGGTGAGCATGGCACTGGGCTGGGGAGCATCTGGTAAATATCAGGCACCTGAAGAGAGACTGAAGAGCTCAGTCCCAGCAGGATCAGTGGTACCCAACACTGTGGCATCAGCCCCATTTTTTCAGTCCCTCTGATGTGAGGCCATTTGAACTGTCAGTTCTCTGGGGCTGAAGATGTTCCCTCCTTCAGGCTTGCACGTGGGTTGTATGAGACCACAGCACTAAGACAAAACAGTGCTATCTCACTGAACAGAAAACAGGATTTTTTCTCTTATCCGTCAGACTTTTGGGTTGATGCCCTTCTCCAGCTGGTCCAATTCACACTTAGTTGGAATGGGGACTATACCAGCCCCCCTACTGGCAGGAATTCGTGGTGCTTTGGGTTTTGCATAACAAAAAAAAGTTAGCCTCCAGCCAAAAATCCTCTTCAAAAAAACCAGCGGGAACAACAGTCAACGACCAACAGCAGGGTTACAAGGTGGAAACCTGAAGAAACCTGGTCTGCTTTCAGTCATCTTCTGGAAGCTGTACTGACCCAGCTCTGAAGGCAGACTCAGAATTCAACTGACTATGTCAGAGCTCTGCAGTTAGTCTCTTAAAATGATGAAAGATAAAGGACAGAAAGAAAGTTTTGATTTTAAAAGACCTCTAGCTGAAGGTTCACTTAAGCTCTAAGCCAAAAGTGCTTCTATTTCTTCCAAAACTCCTAATTTAGCTCACAATATTGGGATTTTTTTAATATTTCTCATTCATCTAGAAATATTTGAATAGCCACATAAACTTGCACAGCTCTTGGGCCACAACATACAAGCTAAAAGGATGTACTAAAAAGAAGGGAACATGCATTTAAAATGTTAGAATGGAATGAAAGCCAACATTTCTGCAGCAAACCACCCTCTTGGTGGCTAGGAGACAACTCAGAACCAAGTCCCTTTGGAAAAAGACAGAAAAATAAATGCAAGTCAAAACTGCTGTCATGTGAATGATACAAACAATATTCAAGGAATTACTTGGTTGTAAATGGAACCCCCTCAGGAAGCACACATATGGAGAGAGCAGGAGGAGATATTACCTTGGAAGTAATGTAGGAGCTGTCCAGGCTCCGAAGGCTTCAAGTGAGGGTGCCTGGTCCAGCCAAGAAGCAAAGCTGTGCCATACTCCTAAGACTGTATTTTATGCTGGTTTTTTTGTTAAATCAATGAAAAAAAACCCTGCCTGTACTCTCTGAAATCAGTGGAAATCCGATTTCTTCGCATGCTGCTGTCTGCAGCCTCATCAGAGACAGCTAGCCAGGTTAAGTGTCCTTCCACAGGGTACAATCATCATCACATGAGTGTAAACTCACTATAACAAATGTCTTGCACCGACACCAGGACTTAAAAAAATGAAAACGTCAAGACAACGCTGGCTTTGCGTGCACTTGCCAGGAAACTGATAAACAATCTCAAAGCCCAGCAGTACCACCAGGTTCAGCTCCATCAGTAGTTACAGCCATAGGACAGACAGCTTGCCTGTACCAACCACTTCAAGCATGGACAGCTTTATTTGTGATCCTGAAAGAAATGCACATGTCCTTCACTGCCAGATAAATACACAGTGACCCATCTCTCTAAAAACCAACTTGTAAACTTGACAGTTCACATTTTTTGTACAAATGAACAATAGGTTCTCATTTCAGTGAGACCTTCTCTTTTGGTCACCCCTCAACAATACACCTTTTGATTAGAAAATCACTCACACACCAGTAACATTTTGAAAGGACTAAAGAGATGCCACACTGTAAAGAGCGTCCGAAGAAAATCTCAAATCTGTCTCTCTTTTTTTCCCGCTGGTGGACTGTGTGGCAGGAGCCCTGATTTACACCACTCTACCAATTTAAGTGACAAAGGTCAACAGAAAATTTCCAAAACGGAAACAAATCTTTAATTTTAGATACTACATTTCCAGAGATGAGGCCAACAATGTGACAAGATAGTATGCTGGTATGAAGGTGGATATTATTGTGAAATGGGTGGGAGGTCAAAAAGCCGGCCCCTGAGGTATGGACAGGAGGTGACCAGTAGCACGGGTTCCATATCCCTGTGCCAGAAAAGCCAAACCAAAACACAAATCCTCACGTGCCTTCGCACACGTGCTGCAAACCAAGGTGTGGGACTCCTAAAGGGGCTGTGCCTGTGCTGGTGTCACATCGCAGACAGGACCTAAGGTCTGCCAAGAGAGCTGCTACCTCCATTGTAAAGACAGCTTGCCAGATATTTTTATTTGAAAACCAAAAATTATACACTTTCTAGAGAAAAAACAAAAGGGGGGAGAGAAAAAAAAGAGAGAAATCTAATAGACATAACAAAAAAAATAGAGTTCTATATTTCCAAGAGGGTCTAAATAAAAATACGCCAGGAAAACCTCACGTGAAACAGCACTGAGCATTTAGAGGTTTCTCATGCATTGTATTGTAAAACAGCAGCTCATTCTTTTCAGAGCAGCAGAGGTAAGAGCACACAAATGATTAAACAAGCAGGTTTAACTATCTTGCACTGACGAGGAATTTGTCAACACGGGCTCGGTATTTATGCAGCTCTGCAGCAAATACTGTACGGCTGCAGGAGTCAAACAGCTGTCTGTCAATAAAGCTATTCTCCTCGCTGGAACATAATAGCACAGACTCAACATGACCCTCAGAGGCCTCTTTAAGCTGCCTGGCTGTCTCCTCCTTCCCCATCCCTCCAGAGTCCTTCACCAGCAAGCTCTGAATTAAAAGGGAGAGAAAAAAAAAAAAAAAGGAAAAAAAAGTATTAGAGTCTTTTCTATCCATCTTAATATTAAAAGTGACTTAACCCTGGGCAAGTCAGTCTACACGCACAAGCCTGAGCTAAAGCAAAGTTAGGGAAAGACAGCTTTGATTCACCGCACGTGAAGGGCTACTGACAATCCCTTTTAATAGAGCTTGCAACATTAATGTAGCCAGAGCCACATGTGACACCCATTAGGGCCAGGGAGAGCTCCCACGCATATATTTCAAGGAAGCAGTAGATTCCCCGGTCCCAGAAGCTGTCTTCATTACAAAAGTCTAATGCATTTTTTATTATTCAGCCTTCAGTGGAAATGTCACCTTTCTAAAGCAAGCTGTTATCGTGTGTTTCCCATGCCAAACACATGGCCTCTAAGGAGAGGGTTTTATCTCTACATTTTTAGTGATTTGTATTTCTCTTTCAAGGAGCTCCATGCCTTAAGGCACCTGAAACGCTCACAGCACAAGAAGGTGAGGTTACACGGGATGCTGCCGACGAGGACAAAAAAAACCCAGGGCCGGGAGCCGGCACAGCTTCCAACAGTAGCCGCCCTACCCGATAATTCACCTCGTTTAGCAGATTTAATTATTATCCCTTTCCTTGGTTGGGACCACATCCTCAAAGAAGCAGGGCGCCCACCAAGCGCCGCCACCGCCGCCTGACAGCACAGCCAGCACCACTGCCCGGCGCCTGCCAACCAGCCAGATGCTGCCACATATTGGCATCTGGGGCCTGGAAAAGCAACTGCGGGCTCCGTTTGGCGGCGAATCCTGACCCCAACAACTGAAGGAGACAAAAGGAAGATAGACGGGAGAGGGGGATGGAAATCTCTCCTGACAATTTCACTGGTAAAGATTTAGACAAAAACCTATTGTTTCATTGCTCTCCAAATGAATAAGTTTGGGAGAGAAGAAAAAAAACCCACCCGGCATATTCTAAATGCTGTCAGAGTCCAGGGTGCAAGGACAAGGGATTATTTATGAAAAGAAATAATGAGGAAACCAGATGCCTGCCTTTCTCAGCCCTCTGCGCTCCAGTCACCCTAACGGGGCATGTGCAACCCTGCCCACCAAAGACTTCTCAGCCCTAAAACGCAGGGCAGGCTCTCACTGACTCTCCCCATCTCTGCCCCCATGCAAAATACCCCCCCTGTGTTATAGGGGGGCCCCCACAGTAAATCAGCAAAGGCTGAGGGAAAAGACTTGCAGACCTCATCCCAGCCAGGGAGAGTAACTGGGCAGCCATATTAACTGCACCCAGAGAATAGTAAAACCAAAACAAAATTTAAAAAAACCTCAAACCACAAAAAACAAACAAACAAAAAACCCCATGCTTATTTCACTAACACCAGGACTGAAACTACATGCCTATGCTTAAAGTAGGGAAGCAAACAAGATTTCTATACCTGTTTCCATGAAACTGGCTTCTCTCTCTAATTGAAGGGCAAGCTCCCGACCCCAGAAAAGTTGAGGGGAAAACTCCCACTGATGTTAATGGGGCTGGGACTTCACATTGTGCAGTTACTGTACCCTAGAAAGGTGATTAACTCACGACTCTGCAGCATCTCAGAGCACCTGCTGAGGGCCCTGCAACGAGCCAGAGCAGCCAGGGTCCTTCTCAGGGGCATCTCCCCTATCACCTCACCCTACTGTGTTTGCTGGACCTGGCAGGGGCTGGTCACAGCAGAGTTCTCTGAGGCCAAAGAAGGCATGAGGATGGAAAGGATGGAGACCAAGGCAGCAGAGTAGCAAATTTTACAATCTGGAGAAAGGATATGTGCCACTTGGCTCATGATGCATGCTGTTGAAGTAGCTCTTTTCCATGCCTGGTTTGTAAAGGAAGATTATAAGCTGGCAAATGTCAGACCACAGAGCACAAGCAAGACCCCAAGTGGAGCATAGTTGGCCAGCACCGTGCTCTAAATCATGGCACACCACCGGTCACTCTCTTGGAGGCTCCTTCCTCGTTATCCCACCGCTGCGCGAGGTGCCATAAAACTCTCGTTACTCACAGGCTGCTGGGGAAACCAATTTCCTAACGCTTTTACAATCCCTGTACTTTCACTTTGCGGGAGTAATCCTCTCTCTTTCCTTCACCACTATATGGGGATAACAGCTGCATCTAATAATCCGCTCCTGTGTCCCAGCATTTTGGGGCAGCATTTCAGAACCAAGGGCACAGAAAGGGCAAGAAAATCTGTGACCAAGGCTGAGGGATGTAACACAGGACATGGATGGAGACAGCTGAGCAAACCTAAAAATAGGAAATAAACAGATCAGCTCATGGAAGGAGATGGGAGAAACTGGCACAAGTGAGGTTGTATCAAGACAAAACATCTCTTCTTTCCAAGGCAAAACAAAAAGAGGTTAGCAAGGCTCTGATAAGGAAGACCACTGACCCCAACATCTGCTCATTCCTTGTCTGGTCCGTCTTTATCCAGCTCCACCACTTGCCGACATCCTAGTCTAGCTTATTACTCCCAGAAGGACTTTTCTCAAACTTGCCAACCTTAGGATCTCAACAGCAAAGCATCAAGGGGACCACCAACAGCCTACCCAAACACGACACCAATTCCCCAGTGCCCAGAGTTGCACGCTTCCTCAGCCCTCGTGCGCATCACAGAGCCACTGCAGTCCTCTGGCAGCAGCTCTAATCCCTCCTGATGGGTCTCTGGGCCAAGAAGATGGAGACAGAGCTGCCTTTGGAGAAGGAGAGCCTCTGATCTGCCAAGAGACAGTGAGGTCCTGTTGGGGCAGCACATCAAGCTGTCACCCGCTGCCAGGAGTCTGGAGCATCCTCTCTGCTGTACCCTGATTAGCCTCCTCTGCCCGGCAGCAGGGGTGCAGGAGATTTCACTGCACGGCCCTAGCAGGCGGTGGGATCGCTTCCACCGCTTTGCCACTCAGAAGTTGGGATTTTCTTGAGGACACTGCAACCTTTGGGCCAGGGCTCCCCAGCTCTGCTCATGCAGATGGCTCAGGCAGCAACCAGCCCTCCACCGGCCCCGCGGCGCAGCAGCCAGCCCTGTGCTGCCAGTCTCAACCATTGCTGCCAGCAGCAGCTGCTCGGCACCTTTTAAGCAAGTCCCATTCCCCCTCTGGGAGTTGGCTCTGCCACCCCTTCCCAAATGGCAGCTGGAGCGACATGAGGCACCCTGTCCTGGGGGCTGCCTGAGCCCTTCACGCACACCCCATGGCCTCGCTGGGGCTGCCAGCGTCCCTGCTGCTGCTTGGCCCAGTCCTCGCTTTCCCCCTCGCCCCCACACCCGTTCCCCTAAGCAGGAGCTATGCCCCAACCTGGTCACCTTGCCATGGCCCTTGTCCCCCTGCAGCACCATGTTCTGACACCCACATAGGGTCCGGCCCTGGAGGCACAACCATATGGAAAGTCCTCGGGCACCAGGGTGGCCAAAGCCCCAGATCTGGTCCTCACTACGCCCCAACCTACCCTTTGTTGGTGGGCACATGCCAAGCAACCACCATTAATGTACGTGGTGCCACAAACCACCTCAGAGCAGAGCCCGCGGGAGGCCTGGGCTGCCACAGCGCACAGGGGCTGGCTGGGCAGGAGCGTGGCTGAGGGAAACACCAGGCCCTGGCCACACAAGGGGCCTCTCCAGCAGCGTCTCCAATAGCCCCCCAAGGACACCACGCTGTGAGGGCACCAGCCCTGAGGGAACGAGCCCCTGAGGTGCAGGAATGGGCAACATTCAACACGGCACTGCTGAAGGCAAACAAATCCTGCCCACCAAACCTATTGGGGCCTGCAAAAAGCTGTGGGGCTCTGATTTGAAAGCCATGGATGGCTCAGGAGACGCTTGGAGCTGAAGGCCGGCTGCCAGAGGTGCTGCTGGCTGGAGGAGGACATTGGGGTGCTCAGCCACAAGATAGCACACACTGGGGCCCAGGAAATGGCCCCTCACACGGAGCACAGACCCAGGCAGCAGCCAGGAGCCACAGCACTCAGCTCACAGCACAGCCCTCACAGAAAGCACAAACCCAAAGAAAAAACATGTACTTTTTCATTTTATTGATAAAATCCCTACCATAAATCTCACCACAGAGGAAGTTTCTGTTTCTCCAGCTTCCTACTCAGTGTCCTTGAGAAAACAAATGACACACTCAAAAAAAAAAAAAATCCCATAGTGGTTTACTTTGCACTTCCCTGTACCTTGTTATGCTGAGTGCTTCATTTAGAGAGGGCTGACCTCCCCAGCCTTCTTCATCCCAGTGCCCTTCGCTGCGGGGACACACCAAGGAACAGGTTAGCACCGGAGAGAGGAGCCGGGTGGATGTTCCAGCACGGGTAACCCTGCCAACTCAGCATCCCAAAGGTGCGCCGAGAGTCAGCGTGACAGTGACTGCTGTCTGCGAGGTGATTTTCACAGGAGACACAGGAGCTCTGCTACAAGAACAGAAGCTGTGAATACAGCCACTCAAAGTTATGCCCCTTGTATTTCATGAGATGCAGTTTCTCCTGTAGGTCTGGGCAAGGGCCCAGGCTCACCTCATGGCATTCTACCCAGGGCAAGCCTTCAAACATTTTGTATCCCAGTTTTTAATAGGACACAAAGAACACTATGGGGTGGTTCAACAGGGTGCAATGAATTACCACTTGAGATGCCCCAGTGTGTAATATGCTTTACCTGACCACACACAGGAGAACAGGAAAATCTATAGGTTTATTTTACTGTGTTTTACATTATAGACTGTTGCTAAATCCTGTGGAAAAAAGACACTAGTTTGTTCTGCTATTAGTCATTAGGTGTAACAAAAGTGGGAATGAACAGCCATCAAAATGGAGGTGTGCATCACAGGGCTTCGTGAGAGGCACCAAAAAGAAGGTATCAACAGCATTTCAAGTCATTAAAGCCAAGGACAAAAAGCATTGATCAGGTAAGAAGGTCAGTCTTCGAGAACTAAATGTAAAGTTCAGAAAGGCAAGGTCTGAATTAGGTTTCAAAGGTTTTGTTTATTAAAGGAATACATGTAAACACCAATACAACACAATACATGTTCAAGGGAAAAAAATAAAGATAGAAGCAGGATTGGTTTTGTGCAATTAACTCCAGACTGCTTCCCTTGACAAAACAATTATGTGAGTCAGTCGTAATGTTACAAAAACTTGTAGCATCTCAAAGGCTCATTTCTGGCAAGTCATATTGCCATTCCTTCTACTCTCAATGATCTACACTTCCTCACTACTAACATATCTGAAAAAAAAAATATATTTTGCTGTCATTAACAAACTGAATGCTTTGATCATCTGGTTTCTGACAGAACGGGGCTTTCTTTCTGCTTCTCACAGAGCCCAGCTTGTGCTCCCGTGCTATCTTATCCTGCCTTTGCTTGCAGCCAGCACACGGGCACAACCTGAACACGACAGCATTTCAAAGTAACGTGGAAAATACTTTTTTGTACAGTTATCACCAGGCAAATGCAATGGGACAGATCAACACAGGCAGTGGCATTATCTGGTGGCTGGGCTGGAGAGCGGCAGGGAGGGAGTCAGGTGGCTGAGGGGAGGGAGGCTTTCCTTGAGCAATGAGCCCTCTCCAGAGTCACAGCCAGGGCAGTGCTGGAAGGAAGCTCGGGATCAGCTTGGTCTCTGCATTAGAGATTTCCGACCCGCTCGGCACAGGAAGTTGTTCCTGTGGCTCACCTGAGGGAGTTCCTGTTATGAAGCCAGAGGGTGGTGGGTTGAAACACAGTCTCTGAAAGTGATGTAATCTTGGACGGCACTGGGTAGGCAGTGATACTAGTGACCTGCTTACAGCCTGCAGTGTTGTGACAGCCCCTCTGCTGGCCTGGCGATCACAAGAAAGGGAAGAAAAAAAAAAAAAAGAGGAGAGTGGAATAATTTAAAAAGGAAAAAAAAAAGTTTCCAGATTTCCTTTGTTTAAGTGAAGCATTTTCCTTTTCCACTTTATTTGAATACACCGACCCGGTGTCTAACAGATGGAGACTGTGCAGATGCACTTTTGGGAGTGCCCATAAAATACACTGCTAAAATACAAATGGAAGGATACTTTTTTTTTTTCTTTTTTTTGAGTTGTAAATTCAATAATCGTTGCTGTCACCTCACTTTCCCAAAGGAATTTGCCCTTTGTTCTCCGGATAAAGCTGGGGAGAAGAAGGAAAGGGGGAAAAAAAAAAGAGTGCAAGCCAAGGGAATATTTAGGAAAAAACCCATGGATACATAATCTGTACATTGCAGTGTACAGTGTTCGTATATCAGGAACCCATACAGGCAGGGCTGCTCAGCAGCAATAGCAGCACTCAGCAAAATATTCTGCATGTCTTATATTCTTCTCCCATTCTCCAGACGTTTCTAGCAAACAAACAGGTCAGCTAATTGGCTCCTGCCCAAGTCTTACCCACTAGGGTTTGCTCAGAGATGTCACTTAGTCATTTGGCATGAGCAAATCCCAGGCTTCTTCCTGTTCAAGCAGCAGAGTGGGTGAAGGCTTTCTTTGATTTATTAAGACTATTAACAAACAAACAGGGGAGTTCAGAAGCTTCCTCAAGCACAAGAACACGAGCAGAAAGGTTTTTTTCCTGAAGTAGCAGCTAAAAATAGGACACTTAGAGGAAGTAAAGTTCATTAAGTGATAAAGCAGTGGCTGCAGCGATGAGAAAAGAGTTTTTCCTTTTTTATCTATATATTTATTTAGTGTTATGTGTTCTTGCTCCTTATTAGAGTGCTAAAGCAGTGTTTATCCAGCTGAGGAAAAGATTTCCCTTTCTGTAGTGACTTTAACATGTAGCTCATCAAATACAACAGAGTCAAGAGTTTTCAATAGACATTGCCAGCCAACAAAGTACAACATTTGACAGCATTATTTGCCTTTTATACGCTCTTTCCAGAATGGGAAATGATATGCTATTTTCAAGACACATTCCACAGTATTATGCAACAGCTTTCTTAATTTTTAATGGATATATTATTTTTAATGTGTCAACTTTGCATAAAGCATTTTAGTATTTTATTTAGTATTTTCTTTAGCATATACCATTAATAAATTATTTGCTTTTTCCGTCCCCACCCCCCCCAAGAGCTGCACTTAGCATAGGGAAATGGTCTATTGACACAATAAAAAAATACTTTCAACTGGCACTGCCTATGGACACTTCCATCACCAGACAAAGCACCAGGAGGCCATTCCTGCTCCTGCTTAGCTGACAAGCTGGCAGTGCCAAACATGCTGCCCAGGAGCTGCCTCACAAACCTTCCTTTGATGAAAGGACTCACACACATAGCAACCAGTTGTGGTAAAAATAAGCCAGCACCCTGTACAACCAGTGATTCCTGTTAAAAGTGTTCGCTTTTGGCTCCGTTGCTCCAGCATCCTTTAGCCATTACGTCCAAGTGGTTTGAGACATCCAAAGGAAGCGAGTCAGGGTGCTCCTCTGCCAGAGAAACCTGTCCAGTTGACCTGAGTTTGTTCAGAGGGCACGTGTCTCTCATCTCTGCAGATCTGCCCATTCTATAAGGGCAAAAAATGGATGAGATTTGATGTCTTCAACACCAGCAACGCCAGCACCAAGACGCTCCGCAGGATTAAACTGCAAAAGCTTGACATAAAAGAAAAATGCACATGATTCAGTGAGTAAGAACAAAAACAACTGCTTAAAAGTTCCAGAAAGGTCTAAGGTAAGGGACATCCTACCGTTTTCCTGCTCTATGAATTACTTTCAAGAGTGCAAAAGCATACTTGAAATTCCTAAAATCTAGTAAATGGAAGAAGACTCTCCTTTCCTTGAGTCTCAGTCTTACAGTCTTCAGAGACTACTGATCACAGCATGCAATTCCCTGAAGCACTGCACACTGGGACTTCATTTTAAGTGCAACCTCATTTTAAAAAGAGACAGCAACAGCCAGAGCCTGCATCAGTAGAACTGTGGACGCTGCGTTTGCTTCATGTTAACCTTTGCTCACACCACTGTGTTATGGCTACATCAGGGATAGTGGTCTGTAACTTTCCGTTTCATAAATTGTGAGCTGGTCCTAAAATATCAGGATAACATAGCCAGCTCTCCATTTCCTAAAAAAAAAAAAAAAAGTTTTAAAGAGTCTTACAAATGGCCTAAAACTGAAAACTCAAAACCCAGTGAAAGAAACAAAACAGCGTAATGGCTTCATGGAAATTTCCTGAAATTCAGCACCTCGTTTGCTTTTTAGTTGTACATCACATGCTGAATTCATGTGAAAAGGAAATCACAATATTTACATCTGTTTAAAGATACCAATCCATATAAAAGGGAATGCAAAGGTAAACTCCAAAGAGACTAATAAAGACACACAAACATATTTTACAGTTTTCAAGAACTGTTTATACTCTATTCAATTACAGCCAGTACAAAGGCATGATCTCTTGCTTGCTTTTTCTGCAACAGCTAATAGGATAACTTCTCCCAGTAGTCACTTGGAAAAATGTGTATTCATATTCTGATGCAGTCAAACATCTAAGTGAGTCTACATCCATAAACATAGGAATTTACACATTTTAAGATGGCTCTGCTATTTGCAGTCATGGTGTCACATAGCAAAAGTAGCTTGCTGACAGTGAATGGTGCTGCTCTGGTATCTCCAACAAGCCAGCACACACAGATGCAGCCAGGGTGTCTCTGCCTTCCCTGGAACTACAGGCAGCACCAGTACAGGGAAACCAAGCACGGCCACTTATTTTCTGGAGTTTATCCTTCCAGAAGAACTTTAATCTTAGAAAACAAATGTAAACTGAAACAGATACCTACTGAAAAGTCACGTTGCATTATTTTGTTGGTAATAGAACTTGAAGGTTCCTGAAAAAAGCCCTGAGTGCAAAACACCAAACCAACATCAAAAAACAACTTTATCTTTCAGCAGAAATAAACAGATCTCTGTTTTTTAGATGCTGGCTAAATGAAGAAGGTGTTTACAGTGAAGTCACCTGGACTGGAAGCCACAGCAGGAGACAACGCCAGACAAAATTTTCTGTATAGCCAAACACTGATCCCGGAGAGTTATTCTGTGATGTTTTGACCTGTTTACCCTTGGCAGTGGGGGGAAGGAAAGTCGCAATGACAAATTGCTATCCATGCCAAGAGAGCTCTCTTCCTTTTCCTGACAAGGCTTCCTCAACAATGAATGGCAGCTTCCTTGGATAGTCACACAACAAAAATGTGATTTACTGCTTCATATAGCCAAACCTCCACCAGATAAGTCACCACCCTACACTAGACAGCTTGACCTAACAGGCCCTGGGGAGACTGTTCTCTGAACAGACACGGCCTTGTAACACAGATGTGACTGGCAGAAATAGACTTGCCACTTAAACCCACCAGTGGCAAAAGAGACATTTTTTGGCATATGTGAAAATAGGCAATACGTTAGTCTACAGCAAAAAACAATCCTACACTGACAGGGATATGTGGACTGGACAACTTCATTTGTCTTCTAGTCATAACAGTAGGAATTCCCTTCATGAAGTGTAGTTTTGCTTCCCCTCAGCACTACAGCATCTATGGGTGAGGGTAAAAATTTGCTACCATCCAACTACATAAACGCAGATTATATAAAATGGCATTTTTCTTCAGTCATTTCCCTTTCTACCTTTGTCAGAAATACACAGACACGTGCTTTCACCTTCAGTGACTTCATGTCACTTAGTCAAAATACGTGGTGTCCAAACATGCAGCTCCATTTTCACTAATCATTTCACAGTAACAGCACAGAAATCAATCTGTCACTGTCTTTTCACTCACTGAATTTTCAAAATCTGCTTCCTTTGTTTTCTTCAAGAACTACTTTGTCCACTCTGCTCTGTTCAAATCTACATCTAAGTAATGCCAGTATTTATGCATCCACTAGCAAGATCCTCTTCAAAGCTGAACAGCACAGTTCACATATATTGCTTATTCCTCTCAAGTGGAACAGGTCAGATGTAGGAACCACTTCCACAGTTATGTCAAAATTAACTAGAAGGAAGATTGCGTTAACTGAATTTCAAGATCCCGCACTACAAGTTCAGTCATGACTACCTAAAGCTAAGAGCAAACTAAAACCATCAAGCAATACTATTCCCATTAATTTAAAAATGGTGTATCGGTCTGGAAGCTTGTCTATATTTTAGTTTCGCCTTTTGTCCAACCTACCACTTATCTTCTGACTACAAAAGTCATTGGATTCACCACTTAAAGTACTTTTCTTAACAAATGGCATCCAGAAGGTTTCCTGGAGGAGAGCTACAGACTTTCAACCACAGCAAGGTCATAACTTCTAATCAGTGTGCTACAGGTTTCATAGTACTTTGAGCTACCTTGCTGAATTGGCATCAGCATTTTTTTAGTTTTGTTCCTTAAAAATGCTTCCATGAACATTTAGGGCAGAATTCCTAAGATGCTTGTGCACACCAGCAGGTGCTTCCAAAGCATTTGCCAAACTTGTTCTTTGAAGAAATGGCAAAGCACTCCAGTTTTCTACAAACACAGCTGGCAGCAGAAGTCAAGGCTTCCAGATGCAAAAAGACAACTGGGCAAAATTCATCAGCGCTGACAAAAGAGCCATCCACGTTCCTATCAGCAGGCTTCTGGTTTTACATTTACTTCACCAGAACAAGTTAGATAGGTAAGTATTTGTCCCATCCACACATGTACATAGAGAAAACAAATTCTCCCCTCACCTACCTGCTGAATCAGTGATCTGGCCTCCTTCGATACATGGTCTGGTATACTCAAAGAAGTGTGAGTGTTTATTCCTGATGGATGGCACTCAACCAGAGACTGAAGGAAAAAAGGAAAAAAGGAAAAAATATCAAAGCAGGCAGGCACATTTATTAATTTCAAAATTGCAGTGTTGGATTATCTCCTAATATCCATGCAAATTTAACACACAGAGCCAAAATTCAGTGCTTCCTAGTATGAAGCACTGGTTCTGGGAGGAACCAGCCTACAGGTGCTGATGAGCTTCCTGAGATACAGCTTTAGAACATTTACATCTTAAAGCTTCTGTTCCATTGCTCAAATTTGAAGAGCCTGGGAATTTGGTGGACATTGCCTTCTTCATGCAGAGCTGTCAACCAATCACCAGTTTGATTTGGCTGAGCACTCTTTGTCTCAAAATACTGAATTAATGCGTAACAGCAACATATGGCTTCTACACAGTCCCAGGAAATAATACTGGAAGTATTAGAGCAAAAGTTTTGTACATGTACAGATGGAATGTTAGAGAACTTGGATTTCACTGTAGCTAAGAGGGCAGCATAGCTTTGGTTATTTTTTTCAGTCCTTAGTTCGGTACAGCTTTATTAAGCTGTTCTGCAGAAGACTGAGCGTGTTTTGTTTCTCTGGTCCCATGCAGACTAAGCAAATTGAGAGTGCTCAGGTTGGCAAAGCTCATCTGAGAAAGACAATTAAGTGAATCACAACTGGGAACACCACTGGTGAAAAACTACTGGCCAAGAAGTCACTTTTACCGAGTCACCTGCCCCCAGCCCTACCTTCCCAGTGAGGAGTTCAAAAAGAATGGCACCCAGGCTCCACCAGTCACAGGCTTCTGTCTCTTCTAGGATAGCACCAACCTCTAAACATGAGACATTTCAATTAATATTAAAAAGGTCAGCTACACCTTCAAAATTAACATATATTTACAAGGTGACTGTTTAATGCTGACAGAACATATACTAAATACCACAGAGCTTTCATTATGCCTGCAATTTAGTTAGCCCTTTAGCCACCTACAGACTGCATTGTTCAAACACAGCAACACCATACATTTCATGCATAATTTGTCTTTTCCATGCATACACAGGCACTTTCGAGACCTGTAGGCATTACAGTTATGATTCTTCTATACTGGACAAAACTGGACAGTGACAGACAGTAAAGCAAAACATATTTAGAGAATTTCTCCTGGCCAGAAGAGCTGGGCAGACCAGAGTGGCCTGAAACATCCATTAAAATAGCACAAGGGAGGGTGCAGTAGTCTACTGCATGCCTCAGTTTCGTCTTAGAGGGCAGGATTTGCCTCATGGCTAACCCACACCCTTTCCTGGGATCACCACGGGAGGCTTTTCACAATGGTCTCATACAGAGATATCAAATCTACTTCTCACAGCATAACCACAGCCAGTAACTCTGTATTGCTACAGCCCAGCCCAAACCGTGCACGGGAATGAAAAGCTTGTGTCCAACCCAACACTGCTATTGCTGCACAGGCACAAGGGACAGCAGGGAGGGGAGATGGCAGTGACAGTCCCTGGCCATACACACACATGTATTCAATAGCATGACGCATGAAGAAAGCTTGGCCTTCACTGACTCAGGCATTCAACTACAAAAACTATTAAATACAAACATTATTAAATACACACCACACTGTCTGCTCTAAAACAGGCAGAAAACCGGATTGCAATGAAGATGAAATCTTCATTTTGCCTGTCAAAAAAACGCAGAAGCTGCACTAAAATAGCTTTGGTGGCAAAAGCCACACCAGCTCCCCAGCAGAGGACAACAATTAGCATACAGTCCATAGCTGTTGCTGTGAAAAGCAGCGCAGCATGGGTGGAAAAATCCTGCTCATCATTTTATGGAGCTTAGCATGAGCACGGCCCGAGGAGAGCACCAGATGAGTCCCAGCCCAGGGTCAGGGAGAGGGAGGCGTCACCCCAGAGCTCCCTGGGAGGCAGGGAAGCACACTCACGCTGAGTTTGGGGATGTGCAGAGGGCTGCACCCTCGGGCAGCTGCCACACGAGCTGAAAGAGGCTCAGCACCTCACAGAACTAAGCTGAGGCTGCTGGTGCAAGAGCAACAAAGAAGGATGGCTCAGACATTGTTTCCTTGAGGTAGGACATCCCTCACACTGAAAAGTTTACTGCACTTAATAGCCTTTGAACGACCGATACATCACTATAAGGGTGCCAAACATCAGAATTTATTCCACTCCTTATAGACTAATGCTCCTATCACCACCAAGAAACTTTTACAAAGATGTAACGGCAACCACATGAGGAACTGTATCAGCATAATTACACACATTTTTAAAATGTTTCAAGATCCCATGTAAGCACACAGATGAAGCTGAAATTGTGGTAAATTGAGAGAATTTGTGTAAAAATAAAAATCTGTTCTTGCAGCTTAATTTTAAAGCCCTTCAGAAAGGCAGACCTTCTAGGTAACTGTCCTTTAAAAAAACAAAAAGAAAAAAACCCCCAGAGTTGGGCCTTTCCACACAAACCAGCTGGTGAAAGGTTTTCACAGCATTTCACAGTGAAATCTACTGAATGGAAATGCCTCTTCAGTTGAAGGGAGCTTTCTTCCCAACAAGAGAAGATTTTTATTTTTAAATTAAATTACACACTTATTACAGAATAAGGACAGTAAAGCCAATAATTAATAAGACTGACTACTACATTCTCAGTTCCTATACTACCATTAACTATCCCATATTGATGCACCTTAGATTTTAGAATAATGCCACAAAACGAAATAATCCATTCTTCCCAAAGATGTTCAGTGGGAATGGGCCTCATGAGTTACAACCCAACGGAAAAAAAAAAAACAACCAAACCTAAATGTGAAAAAAATACATCATTTAGAGAGCAGGGAAAATAAATTCTACAATTTTTTTTTTCTCAGTTTTGGTATTATTTCATTTTATGCTGGGAATCAGAGATGCTAATCCAGTTCTCTGAAGAACCAGTTATGCTGCCTTCTTTCACAGAAGTGTTCATTACAGGAAGTAGCACTGATGAAGAAAATGGACATATATAGAATAAGAGTCAAAAAGTAAACCAGAGTCCACTTTCTCAAAATCCAAGCTCATATTTTCAATTGCAAGAACACTTTCAATATATGCCAAGCCAAAACAAATGTCACTGCAGTTCTCTAACAAGAGCAGCACTGAACTCTTCCATCCATTTGGGCCATGACCAAAATGACACGAGTGGAATAAATTAAGAACAGTCAAGTAACACAGATTTCTCCCAGGGCTGAAGGACTCTGCCTGAGTTCTCAAGCACGAGCAGAAACTGCATGACAAGTCATCTGAACCAACACAGAATAGAAAATGGAAAACTCAGCTGAGGGCAACACCAGCGTCCCCTTTTTTACAAAAACTAAATTTTAGCCCAATTTTTTTCCTATTATGCAATGTCTGCTTTCCTGCTGCTTTCCCTAGGTTCCAAAGTTTCCTTATTTCAGGTTAAAATAAATGTTTTCCTTAAAAATACAAGAAAAAGAAAAAAATCACCGTGTATACTACAAATAACCATGTGATGTTTACATTTCCTTACTTCAAACAGGTCATGTGACTTCTGATGCAATGCACTGACCATAATAAGTCCAGAACACCACATCAATATTAATTCATTTTATCTTGACTAAACATCATGAGAAAATTTAGAAACTGTAGATTATGAAGTGCTTTTGAGGGACACAGAGTAGCTGGCTAATGTAATATACCACACAGGGCATATGCTTTTTTTAAAGCTTCAATATTGCAATAAATCTGAACTACAATATCTGCCTTCACTAAGAAAACATTTTCATCTCAATCCATCAGCAAAGTAATTTAGACAATAAATGGTAGTGACACATAAGCTTAAGTGAATAACATGGGGATATTTGTGCCAAATCTTTCCTTCATGAACCTTGAAATCAAGGACCTTACCCGGATTTGTACAAAAATAAACATGTGTACACATGTACACAGTGTTGGTGCTTCTAGGACTAGCAGAACAACATTTGCAGAAAAAAACATTCATAAAATCCTCAAATAGCAAATCAGAGAAACAGTAAAGTAGGGTGAAAAAAAGTCAATAGCTCTTCCAACTTTACTGCCATTTCATTAAAGAGAGAGCTTTCCTCTTTCTCCCTTCCCGAAGCACGGCCATGACATCCAGCACCAAGTAGCACAAGTCAACAGCAATGCTAAATTCCTGCACAAAGCAATTCCAACAGCAGCCACTGGGATAACTGAAGGGAAGGAGATTTGTAAAATGCTATCAGGTTTAGACAGAGACAGATGGCGCAGGTAAACACCATTACTACCCTGCACTGTCCTCCTTCCAGAGCAGCTGGTCTTAACCGAAAGGCCATTTCTTTATGGTTTCCATACTTATCTCAATATTTGCATTATACCTTACTTCCTGATAAGGGAGACACAGCTGGCAACACTCTGTATTTTAAACAGAAGTGCCAGTTCTGAAGGAAAAAATCAGAACTCCACCTCTCCTGAACACACATTCTCAATAAAGCTATTGACAGTAAACCAAGGCTTATTTTCTCATTCTTTCTACAGCACCTTTACTTGAAATATATCCTTCATGCTGAAGGATTTCAAAGGCTTTTACTACCACACCTGCCACATTTTCTTACAAAAACAGCTTCCTCCAGGGCTGACAATAATGCCTCATGACCAGCACACACAAACACTAGTTAAGATGAAAGAAGCCAGGCTTACAGAAGGCCTTAGACATTCACTGTGCAACTCAGGCCAGATGGCTTGTGAACCACCAAGAACAAAAACTCAATCAAAATTTTTGTAGGACAAACTGTAATATCAAAAAAAACGTATCTCAAGTCAGCTCATAGGAAAACTGGGTCTAGGTGGATCTAGGTAGTGCTTCCCCAGACACCTAGCAGTCAGGAAAGGATTTGCACTGAGATGGTTTCTTGGAATTAAGAAGGGTGGATTGATAAGAATTTCAAAACCTGAGGAGGCCCTTTCCCTTACCCCACACTCCAAGCTGAAACAGCATACTCTCAACTATCATTTCTGCACTGATAAGAAAATAAGGAGACCCATCTGAACTACCATTAGGTGTCTGAAACTGTTCATGAGGAATTGGACTTGTTCAACATCCTGAAAAGAAACACAATGTATTCCCCTTCTGTGGCCATTAAGATAAACATTGCGTGAAAAACCATTAGTGACACTTTGAAAATTCTATTTACCTTACACTCACTTAATTTTAAAAGATTACTGTTTTATCATGTTTTGATATCTATATATGTAAAGAAACATTTGCAGAGAATCAAATAAAGTAACACCAACCTAATTCACCCTCATCAAACTCAGTCAGCCAAGATACCGTAAGATACAGTTACTAAATAAAACATCCCACAAGCAATCTGGCCATAATGCTTTGCCTAAAATGCTTCAGCAATTTGTAAAGCACAGAATTGAGCCATCTATACTTAAGTATAAGAAGTTTATCATGGTCTTTAAACAATAAAGTAGTGAGGCAAGTCCAATGAACATTTGCTAAGATCAAATGGAGTATGAAAATAGGAAGTTTCATTTAAAAGTTACTCAAAAACATGAGCATCTATGTTCCCCTTTGGAAAAAAAAAGAGAAAAAATAATAGAGGGAACTGTGTTCTTTCTTTCTTTTAGCAGCCCAAGATGGAATCAAAACTTCCTCTAAAACGATCATGTGACATAAGAGGCAAAGTTTTATTACTGTTCTGTTATCAGAACAAAGCAAACATTAATTAACCTCATAGGTAGCTCCATTTATTTTCACAAGGCATCTTGTCTACTATCTTCAAGTTTTAGTCCCATCTGTAACATTATTATTAATAATAATAATAACATAAATAAATAAACACAGGTAAAGCACAGTTTCTTCTGGAGTTAATAACTGGCTTTTATAATATATGTTAAAACGTAAGATTTTTACAAATCAATAGCTGGGGTACTTATTCTAGTCACAGAGTCTAAGAAACCAGAAGACCATGTACTTCACCTGAAACATGTAGTGTACTTGCAACAAGCCTGAGTGCAAATGAGATCAGGCTTTTTTCAGAAAATACCTGATGCTCTCCCCAAACCTATGCTTTCAATTACCTACTCCAAGTTCACAACATTTTGTATTCTGGGAGCAATCAGTTGTCATTTTCTGTGGGACACTCAGGTGTCTTTAGGGAGCTGTCCCACTTCAAATGGTTGTTGTAAAACTCTTACTCCCAGCTTCACAGGAATAAGTACTTTTTCTGCACCTCCAGACCTTATTCACACCAGCCGTGTATTTTTCATGGTAATATTTAATCCTGTTTCCTATTGCCAGGGCTTTTCAAATCAAGCTAGCCCATCCTTCTGATTTTGATGCCCAAAACTCCTTCACCTATCCAGATTTTTTCTTTTCTTTTCAGGATAATCCTGAGACATTAATGTCACACAAAAATCTAGGACAGAGTCAGAGATAAAAAGCAGGAAGTCCAGTCTTACTATAACCACGAGACCAGCCCACCCCTCGACACCTCTCAGGGTCAATGGCACTTTAATCTACCACAGTTATTTTGCTTCTTAAACAATCTACTCAAATTAAATTACTATAATACAGAATAGCAGATTTAATGAGTGCCTGCAAACTCCTACTGACAAACACATACACAAATAACATGCAGGTTTTCCAGCATCAAATGTCTGTTTGGTAAACAGAGGCAAATAATCTTTTTCCTTATTCAGTAAATAAAAATTATAGCATGCAGGCTACTAATATCAACTAGCAATTTTTATTTTCATGCCATACATTTTAGGTTATCAGCTGCAATTTGCATCTGTATTTTCAATTGTTTAAGACCAGAAGTGACATCTTCTTTTGGGAGTACAAAAATCAGGTTGCACATTGAAACATTTTTGTCTTTTTTTTTTTGGGAACAAAATCCTTTACACATAAAGCCTTCTTTTTGCTTAGGTTTTGCACTGTGTACAAGTAACAGCAGGTTACATAAAACCAAAATTACCATATATTTATGTGTAGGCTTCTGTGAAGGCTAGTTTGCGTAAATAAGGCTTGATTATAGCACACAGCTTATGAAAGCATCAGAATAATACGATGCATTACTGATGGCCAGTTTCCTACTTACATTTTCTATGAAGCTAAGCTCCCTTTGGCTTTAGGATCTCAAGCAGCAAATCTCCAGTTTTTTGTAAACACAGTCTGGGGAAAACTTGTTGTTTAAACAAGAAAGAAAAAAGACTCTAAAGGCAGCCCAGTTCTGAAACCTCTTCCTCCAAAAACACTACAGGGATGCAACAGAGAGCATCCCCGCTGCTGGAACAAGAACTCAGGGAGTGTAAATAAAACATCTCATTCACACATCATATTTACACAAGATGTCAGACCAGCAAGCTGCTTCTACAACATGACACTTCACAGATTAGACTTAAAGATTTTTCTTCACGAGAAAATTCTCAACTTAAATCTGCTTTAGCTGAAGACAGCCTTGACTAGGCTATGCCTGCAGACAATTCCGTCTTTCTCACAGGTATTAAGCATACTGAGAAGGTTTTTTTTTTAAAAAAAAGTTACCAATTTGATTTTTAAAATTGTAACTGTGAAGAATGGAATACAATTATTACTGTATTTAAAAGTTAAACACTCTTTATATTTAAGATCACAATGTTGGCAAAACCAATACTTAAAATAACAGAAGGTGATAATTTGCATTTCAAAATTCATCTATCTTGCTTTTCCCTCAATTAGACCAAAACATGTTGATTCACAGGTTTGTGTGTGTGTGTGTGTTTCTTTTTTAAACTTATTTATAGAGCAGAATAATGGCCCCCCTGCTAGGCTGGCATTTGCTCAAGTTTCTGTCCATGTAAATTGAATCTGTTACTGGAATTTTCCCCCTTTCAGAATACCAAGGCACATTAACCAAGAGATAAAGAGATACATTGCTGATACTATCAGCCACCAGGCAGGTGGATAAAGCAAGGGATTTTTTGCTAGTTTTTGTGGGGATTTTTTGGACAAATATGTGATAAGAGTTCTCAGGGGGCATGGAGAGCAAAGGGCTGTTTAAACAGAAGTGAATCATTCTCATCTGATCTGCTAATAACTTTGTATTCAGACATCAGCTGCTCAGCACACTTTAAAATGTTCAGAAAACAAAATTACTATAAAGAGGAGGAAAGCTAGAGGAAATAAAACACATAAACCTCACAATAGTCACCTTAGCCGTATTAACCCAGCAGAAATTCTCAGTTACAAGTGCCTAATTTCTTCTTTAAAAGCAAATACGTTATTCTTGGCCAAAACTCCCACAGTTTTACTTGAAGTAGTGTTGAGTTTATATGGTATGACTTATAATCCAACGCTTCCCTTGTGAATTAGAGAAACAACATTTGACTTATCATAGGTGAACAGCAAAGACCTAGTTTGGCCATTAATCCAAGTATAGCACAGGCACTACTTTTAAGCATCTGCAGACAACTTCGCTGGTGCCGGAGTTGGTTCAGCAGGAACTTTTGTTTTTTTAAATTGAGCAGAACTATACAGCAGTAAAGAGTTACTCAGCCATACCAACAGATTCAACAGCACTCTTAACACACCACGACTCCGAACTTGTGAGCACAATTCTTGATGTGCAAATCATTACAAATGAGCCGCATCTTCCGTCTCCCGTTCTTAGGAGAAGTTAAGCAAATTAGGGGCAGCCAGAGCGACAGCAACATCCATTAATGGTACAATGCCACCTCCCGTCGGCAGCGGGGAAGTGCCGCTCCTGCAGCAGATGCAGCCTTGCTCATAACTTACGCACGATGTAAAATGACAATTGCCATTTCACACAAAACTAATTATACTGCTCGCAGGGAACGGGGTGCAGCTTTTTAAACTATTCCCTTCCCTTATCTTTTTGACACTTCTGCATTTATAATGGTTGCAGTTGTTCTTTTACATATGCACTGCATAATGTCTTTTTTGACATATGCAGTCAAATTGCCTCTCCACTTTTTCGTAGGAAAACAGGAGCCGAGCAAGTCAGCTTCACCAGGATCACTGTTTCTGTACCAACACCACCTTGCTTTACCTTAATGCAAGGTTACACTCTGGTGTACAGAAAGCTTTAAACACAAAATCCTAGATCCTGCAAACAAGTTCCATGTAGGCAGACCTCTGTTCTCCCTTGGCTCTAAAAAGCTTCCACACTAATACATTACTATCCCTCATCCATCCGGCAATTAGTTCTCAATATATAAACTGTAAAATTTAAACTTCATGTTTTTCTTCAACAAATAAAACTACTTAAGATTTAAATACATCTTCATGCACTTCACTGCAAATCACTTTATAACTTACACTGTAGAAAAGCAATATCTGAAACCCCATCAGCTGAAAAGATACAACTGTTTCAAATACATGTTCAAAATTTTCACGTAAGTCCGCAATACAATTTCCTACCTATTTTAAACTGAAGATATCCTGCAATCTGTTTAAATTTCACATTCATCCTCTCCTTTTTCTGCCTCCAAAATTTGCTCCTCAAAAAATCAATGCAGAAAAAGAACTGCAGCCCTAGAATAATCATCTGTTCTCAGTCTCCAACAGCAGACCCTAAATAGCACTGTTTATTGATAGACACCTTCCCTTTCTTGCACACTTTTAAAGAGTACACTTATTTTAATATGAAATTGTTGAAATCAGGTAGCATTCAAGTTATCGTATCCAAATCTATTCTAACTCCAGCTCTGTTAAAAACACATAGCAAGCTAAACACAAAATTTTTACAAGCAAGTGTCACTGCATCCTTCAGTCAGGAGAGAAAAGGAGAGAGAAGGCTGAGTACCCAGAGCAGCAACACAGCACATAATCCTGAAAACACCAGGAAAATTCAAAAGAAGATAAAGACTCCCTTTAGTCACTTATTTTAGACATGGCGTTTTATTATGGCAAGAAATCATAAGACCTGATAAAATTTTGGGAAGATGCTCTACAAAACTACAGCATTTCCCTCAGCAGAAAAAAAAAAGTCGTGAGGAACACTTATAATTAAAAAGCAACTTTAAAATAATATTAAACCCTCAAAACTTGTTCCTAGTGTACTGAACCGAAGCACAAATATAATTTAAAAATCCTTATTCCAAGAAGCAGCTTGAGGAGCACTGCTTTCATAATAAAGGGGTTCCAGGGCCATGGCACGCTCCTCAAAATGAAAAAAAACTATCATCCGAATGAAGTTTTTTTTTCCCTGTAATACTGAAACCTAGAGAAATCCTATTAACACAACTATTTTTTTAAACATTGGTCAAAAGTTCTAAAGCCACATTTACCAGCCGCAGCAGCCCTAAGAAAGCTGCTTTGCACTCAGCTATACACCATTACTGAATCATTCCAGATTCATAACAGAAGGGCACTTGACTCCAAAATATATTTCGTGCTGCTAAGTTATATCAAGTATTACTCTCCTACCTAAAAATTAACATGTAATAGCTACACGAAAGTACAAGCATGCTTCACACTGATAACACAAGATCAAGAAATACGAAAGGCAAGAAACAGAGAGCAGTGCCAATTCATCCGCCTTGAATATATCTAATATTTGCATTTGCAAATCTTCACCTTGCAGCTCACCAGTTGCAGACACACAAAGCAAATACAGCCTGGGGCAGGGCAGAGAGGGCAGAGAGGGGAGAGCAACTTCACCAAGAAAAGCCCGGATGGGTACCACACCTGTGCTGTGAGGTGGAAATAATGACAGTGTGGAAAACTTTATTCTTGCATTTGGGGACTTCTAAATATTATTTCAACTGCTCCCTAAACACTTAATTACTGCAGGAGCTGGCTGGTTGGGGCTTAGGGGGCAAAAAAAGCCTCTCTTTGGATCCTCATTAAAGTACAGAAAAATTAAGCTTTGACTTTCACAGCTCATTAATGATGACAGGGTGGGAAAAGGCTGCACTTCCATCTTTGCTACGACTCAACTGGGGAGTGCTTTGTTCGAGGCTGGGTTAGGGAGGCAGGAAAACACCTCTCTAACAAGTTGTCACACATGTTGGCAACCTGGACAACCATCTATTTAACAAACACAGTAATTGCTGGGATTCCCCAATTATCTTGTTCTTGAATAAAAGTGGCATGAGGGTAGAAAGAAGGTGTTGGATTTACTTTGATAGGTGAAAAGCATTATTTTCTGTAATACCTGCCCTTTGGACTTGCACCTGGGTAGAAAATATTTTATTTTCTATTTATCTCAAGAAACTGACATTCAAAATTTGTTGGGACCCTACCACCTTTATTCAGAGAGACAGTTCCTTACTGCATTTCACTTGCAGAACAAAAACACAGAAGAAACACCTGATGCCAAACTAAATTCAGAACTTCCACTGATGATAACTCTTATTCTAAATTTTTCTGAGCACATTTGCAGACTCTGAGCTTGAGGACTGCCTGCATGCCAAGTTGCAATGCCTGGCCAGACCACGCGCTCAGCAGAAAGTTATGCTGGCATTTCAAAGTCAGAATAAAAACATAGCAATTTCAACTCTAAACACAGTTTTTATAAGCTAGCTATGAAATTTTTAAAATACGAAGCTGTATGTGAAACACCTGATTTTCGGCCGCCACTGCCAAAAATCACAGACCACTGTATTAGGAGAAAATAAATTGGAAAGAGGAAGAGAGGGAGGGCTCAGTTTCAAGTGCCATCCTTGCTATAAGAACCCAAGAGATATTGATTTTATCACCCTCATGATTGATGAAAGTGGTTCTAAGAAAAGAGCTCTCTAAACTATTTCAAAGCCCACTGTAGCTCATCAAAAGTGTCAGAGGCATCTCTGAGCCTATTAGGGTTGTATTTTTCAAACCTCTGTGGTTCTCCCCCCACCACCCATGTCCTTTGCATGCATAAATTTTTGTATTTTTAAGGGTCTTAGTGCCACCTTTTCAATCTCGTTTGCTCTTTTCAGTTACCAAGATGTACTCACACACAGGAAATAACTGCAGGAAAACAGAACATTCCTAACTTGCTTAAACAAGACATTCAGTACAATTACACGTTAAGGAAATGACATAACAAACACCACCACAGTTCAACAATAAAGCAGTTATGAGCCCTGTAGCTTTTAAAGACATTCAGGAAAAGAAGCAAAGAAAACTCAGATATTGCATGATCTCAAGCTGTATGCTACAGAGACTCCACGAGAAAATGAAAGCTGCTAATCTACTTTCCAAGTGAAACATTGTAGGTGATTGCTCTAACCTGGGGCACAGTACATTCTCTCTATGGCATCGTTGTCACAGGAATCTTCAACCTCCCTCCACCTGCTAAAATACGTTAGCTGAATGTGTCCTAAAAACAAAACGACAGGAGAAATCAAAACATTTTTCCCTTCCATTTTCTGCAGAAGTGAACTGTAATTACTCCTTTTGTAGCTAAAAACAGTATCATTAAGAATAATGGCATCATTAAGTACTAGAAGCTATTACTGGGGGTGAATTTGCTGCACTGATAATGAAGCTCTAGACAGGAAATGAAGATACTAATTACAAGATAAAACGCCTACTCAGTTAATTGGAAGCAACAGCGAATAAAAAGAAATGCATTTGCAAAAGTTCCTGACCTCTATCATTCAATAAGATGTTGTTTGGGTTCAAATCGCGGCACACAATTCCTTCTCTATGTAAAGCATCAAGGGCTACCACCATTTCAGCTGCCCATCTTTGAATGCAATCCTCTGGGATATTAAACCTGGAGGTTAGCGCTAATCTTTCGTCGAGGTCCTGAAAAATTTGATGTATCTCCTTCTGCCCTGCTCCTGCTATTTTGTCTTCCTTCTCCGGTGCAGTCTTTTTACTTTCAGCTGTTGGTGACAAAGCCGAGCCCATCTCCTCTTTCCCACTGTCTTCAGGTTGGCTGGAAAACAGCGACACTCCTTCATCTGTTAACACATCTCTGTCCAAGCTAACCTCTTGAGCACCTGAGAGCGGGTTGGAAACACACGAACTTTCTTCTTTGCTTGTCATGTTTAAGGAGCACGCCCCAAGCTCTGGAAACAGAGCCCCATCTTCTGAACCACCTACCTCTTGGTCCGACGTAAAGAGGGTCCCAAGAGCTCCCTGAGCGACACCGCTTTGCTCATTTGCTTCCTTGTGGGCAGGATCGCCCACTTCTGGTGCCACATGATCTGGCTCTTGATCAAACGCTTTGCATGGCTCTACAGAATTATTTAATTGCAACACATCAGGTGTTTCTAACAACTTTACTTCTGACATGTCCCTCTCAGATTTTGTAAACTTTGTTGGCCTTGACACGGCTGGCTCTTCTGTTTCATCAGACACGCCTGGTAAGTTTATTAGGAGATCAGGCCTTCCTTCATCAATGCTATTCACATCATCAAAAGCAGCATCCTTAAAGGAGATAACTGGCACAGAGTCATTCGAACCCCTGCTCACGGTGTCATGAGCTTTCACACCCATTTTGCTCTCCAGGGCATCCAAGCTTCTGTCATGATCTGGGCCAGAAAACAATGGCTTCAAAGGCTCTGATTTCAGATTATATAATTTTTCTCCAAAATCAAGCCCCAGGAGTTCACTAGAGCTATCTTTGCTGTCTATCCTGAAGAGTTCCATGGGGCTGTTCTTGGACCTAGTTAATGAGTCCAATATCCTAGTAGGGCTGGCTATTTCTGACTCGGCATCATCAATGAACAGCTTTCGCTCCTGAGGTGCAATCTGGGAGGTGAAGCTGTCACTGCCAACAACACTGCACTTCTGCAGGGAGCTCTTCTCTTTGGTATGCAGCCCTTCACCCTCTGCTTTAGCCACTGGTTCCTCATTTAGGGAGCCAGAGTCAATTTTTTCCTGCCCGTACTCATTGCACAACGTTAAATAACTAGTGGTGCACTCTTCTTCTGAGCTGGATGCCGAGTCCATCCACTTGGAACTCTCCTGGCCATCTTCCTGGTTGCTGCTGTCATCCTGAGAGCTTGGTGTCAGGCTGCTCCTCAGGGGGACCACCTTCAGCATGCTCTCCCCACAGCTTTCTCTGGAATCGGTGCTGCTACCAGTTTCTTTAGGACGAGGTGTTGGTT
This sequence comes from Oreocharis arfaki, assembly GCA_013398015.1. Classification (NCBI taxonomy): domain Eukaryota; kingdom Metazoa; phylum Chordata; class Aves; order Passeriformes; family Paramythiidae; genus Oreocharis; species Oreocharis arfaki. Next base: position 337,893 of record VZRR01000855.1, read on the forward strand.
GCTCCAGGTAAATTTTAGTTGAACTGGATGGTCTGGATTCAGGAATCTCAAAGCTCTCTTCAGGACTTCTGTTTAAGAACTTACTGACATAAGACCACAGTTTCCCACCTGAAAAAGAAAGAAAAAAGAGAGTGATCTCTTAATTTTACTCAAAATCAAATTTTTTTTAATGAAACAGGAAAATATCCTCACTGTCACTATACACTCTATCCTTATGCCCACAGTTAGTTGGATCTGCTACCTCAGCAGGAAATAATTACAGGGACCACAATTTGCTTTTCACGTAGATTTGTATTATTACATAAATATTTAAAGAGCTCTATCTGAGACTAAGCTGCTGGTTTTTGTTTTTAAACTTCTGTAAAGTCCCATGTCAGAGTGTGTCTCAAGTTGCACAGTGGTCACTACTCTCCACCTGCTGTCTCAAAAGAAGCAAAAACTTGGGAAGATCAAATGGTTTAGTGCTCATCATCACTTCTGCCTACACAGAATAATTCTATATCACAGCTCTAAACTCAGGAGCAACATTAGTGGAAATGGACTGAAAATTAAACAGCAAGTTCAGTAAGGGGAATTACCATATTAGCAGGACATTTTAAAGGTTTGTGTCTCTCTTTGAAGAAGTTGGGGTTTTTTAGTTAAATATTGATATATTTCTCTCATTAACTTGGGAATTCAAAAAAAGTTTGCTGCACCACACAAGGATTTATCAATACTCTAAGTTACACTGGCAAACAGTTCCTTTACAGCATCTAAGAAAGTTATATCTCCAAAAATAATAGCTACATTTAAAAAATACAAACAAGGGCTCTTCATGTTTCCAAATCCTGCGCATATCAAAAAAAGCTTACAAATTTCAAAACGTAATTTTAGCAAAATAAATCAAGAAGTTACTGTACCATTCATATGTGCCAAAGAATTTGGCTTAAAGTTAGAAAGTCTCCTTTGATAACTTCAGGAAAAATGCACTGTCAAGATATTTCAATTTAAAAGATTGTAGTAAAATTCTCAAAAATGCACGACTTCTAACAAAATCTTTGTAAAAGAAAAAAGTAAGTATCCAGCCCACTGGGCATCTGCAAAGTTGGTGGAGTTCTGTTGGGTTTTTTTTTACTCATTTGGATAAAACAGTTTTATATTTTTCCAAAATACATTCTTTAATAGTTGGGGAGTTTTTTAACACTCTCTGTATCAGGCAAAATTCCTTTAAAAAGTACAATAAAAGAAGAAAGTATTTATCATTGCCTAGGAACAGATTTTCTGTATTCCCAGGTATTTCAAAAAAAACTTATCAAAGACAGAAAAACCTTGACACTTTAAAAAATTAATTTGAATAATATAATGTGGAGTTTTCCTGCCCTCCATCCCCCTGGCTAAGACAAGACTTGTTTTTCAAGGGGAAAAAAATATCTCACTGGTTGCGGTGAAATTAAATATATTAAAAACACTAAGAGGGAATTCTAACAGCTTGAGTCCAACGGTAAAAACGACAATTTAGATCTGTTAATCCACATGGTTTCTGCCATAAGCTACAAATGGACTTAGCACCAGGTCAGGATGACCTTCGCCACCTTCTAGAATGTGATGAGAAAGGATGGCAGGAAAACGAACAGGAGCAAAAGGGAAGCAATGCTCACAGGGAAAGGAACGAGAGCTGCTATACTGCCCACTGTATGGCATAAGGGCTTTAAATACTTACCCAGAGGTGCCTTCAAAATATGCACCCCAAAGTGTGCCACAGCAGCAAGGCACGGCCCCTGAGTCCCTCCAGAAGAGCAGCAGCCCCTCAGCCCAGCGAAGCAGGGCAGGGACTGACTCTCAGCCTGCCTGGGCACCAGTGACACCCAGAGCCCTGGCCCTGCCAGAGCTGCCTCACGAGCAGGATTTCACCCCTGTGAGAAGCAGGGAGCCCGTGCAGGCTCTTCAAGGGAGGCCACTTGCTTTACACACAATACGTGGCTCAGCAGCTCAGCAGGGCAAAGGCACCCTGCCCTCTGAGCCCTGCAGCTTGCACAGGACTTCAGGGTTACTGGTCTTCAGCTGATTTGGTGAAAATAAAAGTTGTCCATCCCATAACCACCAGTAGTTCTTTTCTAATGTTACACTTCTACATTTATTCATATTTTTGCTATAAAATGGCTAGGAGATAAAACAACAGAAAAGAGAATGAGAAATATAATTTTTATATGTGTATGAAAGAGTTTATCCTCTTTTTCACACTTTTACCCATAACAAATAATTTCCTTTAAAATTTCAATTAAATTACTTCAAGTACTATAATAAAATGACTTTGCCCGGTTTATTAACCAGGCATGGAATTATTCAGGTCTATTCCATACCAAACAATAAAATCTCATTTGACAACCACGCCCTTACTGCATTTAATAAAACACATTATTTAATAAAAAAATTACACAGCCTGCCCATCCCACCTGCATTCGATTAATTAGTACAAGCTAAATATTTTCATCTACATATTACTAGTGTTTATTACTTGTGCTCCACAAACTTCTTACAAAAACACAAATCTCAGGTTCCGAAGCGTTTTCACAGACCGTGACCCATGAAGACTCACGTAAGATTCTCGGAGCTTTGGGAAGTGCCTGGCACAACACCACCTCAGCCTCCAGGCATGGCTTTAATGCAAATATAAGCACCACCAGTGCTTCCTCAGATGGAAGTCGTAAGAAAAGTTCTTTCTAACAGAGGCCTGTCTTGAGCTTTGACCCAGGGATGCAGAAAGCTCAAAACCTTCTTCCTGTGAGCTTTTGTCACATCTTTTTTTCCTGTGTCATTACTGGACAGCAGGTGTGCCTTTACATGGGACACCTGAACAGCTCTCACCGACCTAAATGTTTCGTACCCCTACACTAAGAGAAGAAGGGGCTGGGCTGCCCAGCAATATGAAAAATGCAAGAATTATCCTAGCACAACTTAAGTTTTTCACCTATTGACACATCAAGCTGCTCTCAGGAGAACTCCTGTCTTCTGCCCCCTCCACCTCACTTCATGCATGATTTCATGCAGCCTCCACTAGATTTGGGCCTCTACTTGAACTTTTACTGCAGCTTAAGAAGGGAGACCCAAAAATGATTGCGGAAGGAAAAAGAGACATGTTGGGATTAAAACTTCAAAAATCCACAGAAAAATCACTGGAAGATTTGAGAGGTTCAGTAAACATAAAAGTTGCAAAAGACAAAAAAATCTCTTTATTCTTACAGTGTTCAGGAGTTCACCACTGTCCCCTTGTGAAAACAGGGAGAACCACAACAACTCATTTTGGTTTTGCAAATCTATTATCTTAGGTTTTCAAAAAGAAGTTGCTCATTCTTAATGACTTGTATTTAGAAACCACAGTGGAAATGACTACTTACTTCAACTTTAGCTTAAGAGTTAAACACAAGTAAACAAAACAAAACAAAAAATGTCCAAATATGTTAACATATAAATATTTCAAGACTGGCCTCCTGGTCAAGTGGAAATACATAAATAAATGCCATTCAATAATTGTGTTCTATAGTGAAAAACAACAATTTTATCTCTTTTTGAAAACGTCCAATCCAGGGTCAAACAAAAGTGATATTTGTATCTGCGTATGTAATTATGCCTTTATGAATGACATACCAATAATCTTTTCCCCTCTCCCCATGTGTTGTGTAAGATCAAGAAAACCCATTAGCAAGCCATGCTAATACAGTATCAAGAATCTATAAAAACTAAAATTACAGAAATCAATCCAAACAAGTAAGCTTCAGTCACTGTCAAATAGTCCAACAGACTAAATAACTATAAAAGCTACAGTATTAAGCTCAAGTTTATTAATGTTTAATACCATTTCAGAACTATATTATTAACGTAACTAATTATTAAGTTTGTTTTCTTCTACCATGAACTGATTCTATGACCAGACTAGTTCTATCTTTCTGGTTTTGTAAGCATATGAAAATCATCAATTTCCACATTCTTCTGTGGTTATTAAATGAAAAATTTCTTATTAGCAGTACCATACTTAACCATATTTCCAGCATTCTGGAGCTTATACCTCTGCTTCTAGAGGCAGAATCTAAAAAGTTAGCGTCCAAAATAATCAGCAGGAAATTCAGAATAAAGTGACCAAGTGATGAAGCTGACTAGGAATCTTTTATATTCTTCCAAACATTTCTGCAGCTTTTTAATTTAATAGCACTTGCTGCAGGAACATCAAAAAGAAAATATAGAGACTATATAGCATATATGACAGGATAAAATGAAACCTAACAGATCAGCAAATTTAGGCTCCTAAACATGGTTTTGTTCCAGATGACTAAAATAATTCATGACCAGTTGGATTTTTCCTCACCCAGTACTCAGATGCTTCCCATTTCAGTTTCACATCCTGAAAGACTCCCTGGCTAAGGAGACCTATTCCAAAATAAATCAATAGCTTTTGCTAGCTTGGCCCATGAGATTATTCCTGAGGATGATGTACTCCAGTTCTCAAAGAACTGGAATTCAGCTAAGAATGCAGCAGTCACTGTATTTAGGAAATCCCAGAGTCAAAGTGAACAACCCAGGCTTCCAAATAACTGTAATCTGATAGGGAAGAAAAAGAGAGAGTACTGAAAGATGTGTGCTTGAATTATTCTCCAAAACTGAGCCCAACTCTCTACATCACTGCCCAAGAATCTGTATATGGCCAGGAGTGCTAATCCTAAACCATGCACCTCATGAGAATTAATGGCCTTCCTTGCTGGAAAAGGAATAATTTTAAGGTTTTCAAAGAATCACTGTCCTCCTTTTCAATAGATACGTGCCTACTGGTAAACTTCACCATGTTAATGCAATGGCTACATAAAATGAGGCTTGCACAGTTCCTAGGTCAAAAGCAAAGCACACACACAGGCACTGCCACGGTTCAACAACAATAATATTCCACAGCATCCCAATGGCAGCCACAGTGGAGCTGCAGCTCCACATGAATGGGAAGCTGATCTCCTGCCTAATCTCTAAGATGACAGTAGTTACAAGCACCAGAGCCCTGTATCGGCAGTCCTGTATTTCCAGTGCTGCTGGTGAAGCTCTGCTGCAAAGTTTGCTAGTTTAGGCAAAGCTCCCACTTGCCAATGCACTTGGAGCAAAAGCTATTTTTCCAAAGCAGCTTCCTGGAAAAGTCACTTGCCAAGGAGCGTATCACCTTTCCTACATTTTCTGATTGCTGTCAAATATTTACAGCTAGCATTATCTCCTTTTCTAACAACAAATCCCCAGCTTTGAAAGCCAGAGTGCTACCGTGGTGCTGTCCATCAATTGCTGCGTGCAGCAAGCCACTTCAGCAGGAAGTTTCTTGAGTGCTCTCCAGATTGATAGGAACTCCAGCTTGTTTATGCTTAAAGAGATTTGACAGCTTCTAACAGCCACTTAAACTTTGATGTCCCATGGAAGCCCCCCAGCCTATTTTTGAAGCATCTGTTTCTAAAATTTCTGTAGTTAGTAGTGCCAGGAAGAAGCGAGGCCTTATTAACATCAGATTGGCTCTCTCCCACACTAGAACCTGCCAAGTGCTTTGCAACAAAGCTACAAGATAACTTTATGGACTTTTGTGCTTCTGATGCATCCTTGAAGCCTCTCACTGCGGCCAGGAGAAAAATCTGTAAGAGAACCCAAGACCTCGTTCACCGATTCTGAGCATGAAACACCATCACGATTTACCAAAACAAAACAAACAGAGTCTTCTTGAATCTGTGCTCACGCTTTCAGAATTCCATACAAAACTCAACAGTGCTGCATTTAATAATATAGTTAAAATCTACTATGAACAGGAAAGTGAGCTGCTTAGCAAACACATATTGTCCATTCATAGCACAAAACCTCTGAATTTGCTACAATACGAGCCACTGCCCATGTAAATTAATATTTTACCCTTCAAACTCACAATGGTGTAGCTAACATACCTAGCATCATAAATCAACACCACTTATAAATTTGACTGGCAGAATCTTCTTTCTTATTGAAATAGAATTACTTGGACTGTGAATGTTAAAAGCATTCATTAAGCCATGAAATAAAATTTCAAGAGACTATCACTTAAAAAGTACTGTCCTAGAATTTTTTATCCTTTCCCAAAATTAAATACAAGCACCTTCTCTATATTTGGTCTGAGATGGATGAAACGTTAAGGTAGGTTTTAATTTGTCTATAGGGATTCCTGGTATTATTATCCTCATAATTTAAAGGATGAGTGCTACTAACATAAGAATGATGGATCAAGACCATCATCAGTGGGGTAAGCAAGACTAGTCTCCGCATATAGTGCAGCATAACTTCAGCCCTATTTTTATTTATCCTCTATGCACACAGACTGAGAAGCATTTCTCCTGCATCACTTTCCAGCATCAGTCTCATAGGATAGGTGAGGTGCACTGGCCATTGCCCCAGTTTGAGATTTGGGATCAGGCCCTACACCTACAGTACACTTGTTGCATATATTCTCGGGCAATTTACTCATCACTGTGAACCCCAGCTACCCCTCTCTACAACATAATATATCACACTTCCTTTCCCTTTGTCTGTTTTGAGCCCAGACAGTAGGTTCATGAAAATGAAAGAGCTCTGATCTCAATGTCTCTATTTTTCTTTTATCACAATAAAATTAACACTTCCAGGAGATCACCTTTGTCAACTGCTCACATTAGGCCTTCCTTAAATTTTTTGTTCTTACATCGGACCACTTCTCCCATGAAATTCCACTACTAATCCACTCACTTTTCCATCTGTCTTGAGGAAGAACATTCTTCCTAAAGAGAAGAGCAAAACTGCAGGACTTAAAAAAAACTGTACCAATATTAAGAAGAGTTTTTTAATTATGTAATTATGCTAGCCTTAAGGGCAGCTGGTATCTGACAAGGGTTGTGGGTGGGGTTTTTTGTTTGTTTTGGGGTTTCTTTGGTTATGAGTTTTTACAAATACTTTTTATCTGAACAAAATGTACCAGTTCATGTGTAGATTGCAGTTCAGGTGAGAATCTCCCAATTATCTTGTGTACTATTACACACACCTCAAGGAAAGTAGCACTGTACAGAGCAGCACTGTAAACTCCCATGATCACCAACAGGCACTGCTGTAAAGTTAGGCTTTTCTTCATGCATCACTGCTCATGGCAAAACCAAGTCACACATTGCAGAAACAGTCATTTCTGTTGCAAAGCTAACTTTAACTGGCCTCATATGACAAACTGTTCAAGAAAAAACCAAAATCTAAGTTATTAGGGAAAAAAAGAAATAATAGTCAATGTAATAAAATTATCTTCTCTATCAGTCAGCTTAGTTCCTTCACATCATCCATTCTGTCTGAGTTATTAACATTTCCTAAAAAAAAAGAACTATTAGCAATTCCAAAATTTATATTCTGCACTCATTCTAAACAAATATGGGTAATTACATTTAGGGAATATTTAAATCCAGGTGTTAGACAAAAAAATCAAAATGTAATTATTTTGTGCCACCTGTTCCCTGTACATTTAACAGGAATTTTATAAATAGTTTGAAGGCACAACTCTGTGGTTCTGCTTTGAACTCCTGTGTGATGCCACTAGCTATTTTCTTAAAAATCCAGATCAGTGCAGTACTAACCAACAGGAAAATGTGCATGTTTTTTAGCAGAGCTATTAAATTCTTGTGCAAATACTTGTCATTTTAACTAGAGATGCTAAAAAGATTTACTAGTCAAAGTTTACGAAAGCAGCCAAAGACTTTATCTCTGAGAGAGAACTGTAAATAATGCAGATAGTTGTTGCAGTCAAAGCACTCCCTCTCCTGTAGAAAATAAACAGTTGGAAGCTTTCAATATTGCTACATACAATTCAAGTAACCCATCAGGATTTGAGACCATTTGAAGCAGGAATCAGAATGAGAGGAAAAGGGGGAGGGACAGAGGAATGGAGTGGAGTGTCTTACATGACATCTCTCTGGCACACTAAAAATATTTTAACTGGATGTATGAGAGATTAATATGACAATGAAGTGCACCATTGATTAAAACTGAAAACCTTTGACTCTTTTCAACAATATGCTTAAAGGAGAGACAAACCTTCTGCGTGCTGCAGCACGAGGAAGACAGACTCCTCGGAGATGATGTACTTGTGCAGACACACCATGTTGGGCACGCAGCGGGGGATGATGGTCGTTCTGCTCCTGCTGCACTCACTACTTTTCCTTAGACCCTGACAGAGAACAAAAAGGTCAGTTGTACCCTCAGTTGCCTTTGGAGCCTGCTGTGCTCTGTGTTTATCAACCAAACTAATCTATCCGAGTTACTCTGGGCTTCAGAGAAACCACTCATCTGCTGCTCTATGCCCCTCGGTCCCCCGAGGCTGTGCTGATGGCATCTGGCGCATTTCCAGAGAACAGAAGATGGCACAAAGCTGCCATTAAAATCAATTACATGGGTCAATGTTTTTATTAGAATCTCTCTCAAACTAAGTCATCAGGATGACACTCAGTTATTTCCCTGTGACCTTTTTTTAAAATTTTATTTTTGCGTGTGACCAAAAGACACTAGTAAAATATTCAATTCAAGTCCTAAAGACAAAAGAACGCTTTAGCCTCACAGGTAATCCTCACATTTCCATTTCACTTTACTAAAGACAACAACCACCTCAACGAAAAAGAAAGGAAAGGATTAGTCTCCTTGAGAGGCAATGATTTTTGGGAGGTAGTGCAGGGATGAAGTTGCCAGAAGTGAAAAAATTGATGTGGAAGGCTGAAAGGGAGGGGAGAGAGAAAGAGAAAAAAAATTATGTCAATAGTGTGACCTATTACAATATTGATAAACATAGGCAGTTACATGGGAAATTCAATGTTACCCTATCTGCCAGTAGATAATGTGAGGTTCTAATATCCAATATTCACAAATAAACCTTTCTCAGAAACAAACAGGTTTGCTTTATCCTGCACATACAATTTCAAAGGCCGATGCACAAAGTTAAGGTGGGTTGTAAGCCAGATCTGAAGCAAAGTTACAAAATGTTAACAAGTAATTAGAGGTTCATGTTTGGGACACAGCTTTTTTTCCATCCTTCCTGCCAATAGCAGTGGAATTCATGACAAGGGGAGCCTGAAGTAAATGGACACAAAAACGATAGTCATAACTAAACTAATTCTCAGCATCACAGATGCTCTGAGCATACTGGGGGTCTTGATCTGAACACTTTCTGAGACATAAAAGAGTAATGTGAAAAATTTTATTCTGACCAAATAACTGTTCATAAATGTAATTGGTTAGTAACATTATATTCAGTTATCTCAGAATACTGATGTAAAACACAAGGAAACAAATTTGAAGAAGACCAGTTGTACATTTCATCCAGAGCCCACTTTGGCCAGTAGGATATTCTTCAGCTAAAGAAGACCAAACACAAAGTGCAGTGGATGTGCTTGGATTAAGGAGAATTCTCACCTTCATCAGAAGTCCTGAGCCACCAGGGCTTTACAGATGTTTTAAGCTGCACATTAAACCTGTGATTCTTTACTAAAGCCTGCGAAGGTGTTGGCCTCAATAACCAGAGGCAACTCAGGTGACTAAACCAGCACATCCGAGCACTAGGGATGTTACAGAGAAAGGAAGAGAATGCAACCAAATACTGACAAAAAGAATTCCAGGGCACTTAATATGCATTACCATAATAACAACATATCCCAGGTACACCTCAATAAATTATCTATGAGTTGATCTTTGTGTGCTGGTGTAATTTAGGAGGTCATATAATAAAAATTTTACTCACCTTCAATATAAAAGTCTGCTGTGTTCTAGTGTCCATCACAAGCAAAACCTAAGCAAAAGGTATTCAGAGAAATATTTAAGATTTACATGTGTAAGCTAACAAAACATAGTTCTCAAATCTAATGTTGAATATTCTCACAAAGAAAGTGATATAAGCAATTTAAAAATTAAACCCCTGCAGCATACAGATTTGATAAGCAGTCTTTTTTTTAGCCAAGAAATGACTGAGGATACAGATCTCTAAAATTAGGGTAACAACAAAAAAAAGAGGATTTATTTAGAGAGAAAATTGTGGATGGGTCTGCTGCACAGAGAACACCTACAGCTGCAAAGAGCATCTCTGTTAGCAGTGCATCACCTCTACTGAAAGCACTTTAAACACAGCAATGAGAGAAGCACTAAACAACAACTACACTCTCAGCAAGCTCCATTCGCATACGTGTTGAAAATAAAACAAACAAAAGGATACATATGTGTGTGTATACATTTAGGAAACTGCATCTTTAGAAAACTGGGACCCTCCGCCTTCAAGTCACCCTGCTCAGGAATTAACTGTTTTCAAACTCTGAGAACACAGATGTGCTAGAAAAGCACCAGCTGCAAGACAGCCACAGGAGCAGCACGAGCACAAGCTCAACCCTCCTGCAGGAACAAGAACAAGAGTGTGCCCTCACTGTTTATTTACAGCAGACATTGTAAACTTCCAGTATAAATATTCACATACAGTTATACCAAAATATTTAGGCTGCAAAACCATACTTCAAAAAGGCTTCCTTCCTACGCTGGGATTACCAAACTCTGAGTTTAATAGACAAGATGCAGCAACTGCAAATGAACAGTCAAGGCGCAGTGAAGACCAAGTCAGCCTGCATCCAAAAAGACTTCTTGCAGAGGAACAATGTGTCAGGAGCAACATGGTTTCATCAGGTGGCAGAAGGACAATACCACACACAACCTCCCTTAACTCCCTGCTGCAATTGCTACAGAGGGACAGCAATGCAGCCATGCTCTGCTGTCTCTGAAAGGAAGAAACCTTTGCTCTTTGGGATGGTAGCATTCAAAACCTACTTCTCTCCCCATCACATCTCAAACATGCGAAGGAGAACTGAAGTCTTTTCTAATCGTTTCTCTCTCAACGTATTTCACCAAAACAAATAAAGTTAACAGACTCTTCCCCATCTCAAAGGCCTCCTCTTTCACTAGGGTTGCACCGAATTTTAAAAGCTTTTCTGTATCTTCGGGGGGAGAAAAAAAAATCAACAGAAGTTGGTGCTGCTGAGATTTTTTTAACAAAGGAGTGACACACAGTTTCCATGTCAAGGGCATGGTAAGAAAAGGCAAATATCCCCAGAGTATTGAGATGGCCAAGAGACTTTTTAGGCCTCTTACCTGGGGCTTCCAGAAACAGTAGAAACCAGCTCAATAAGTAACAACTGTGAAACTGGTTTTGTTTACAGATGTTTTAAGATGTTTAAGATGTTTACATCAAAAGGTGCACAATTAAAATTAAAGAAAAACCCAAAACCACACCAACCAACCAAAGAAAACCAACAGAAAAAGAGAAAAATAAAAGCCACTTTACAAGAGGTGCCAAAAGAAGACAAAACCAGTTTGGAAACATCTATGTGTTTACAACCACTCTCCTTCCTCTTCTCCCAAGTTTGTTTGCAACTAGACACTGTTCACATTGAGGCAATAAATACAAGAACATATGTGATTTTTTTTTTTTTTTAAATGTGCCCTTTGACTGTCAATATCTCCCAAACAGGTGTTGGCTAAATGATTATAAATTGGCCTCTGGATACACCTCTTCAACTGAGCCGTACAGGACTGGCGGTAATATAATTAGACCTAAAAACATCAGGCTGGTGAATGCTTTCCATCTGTTTGGCAATAATGTTTAGTTAACAATAGTCTTTAAAAAGAAGCACCTTCAACTTCAGTTCTTAAAGTTATTTATAGGGCCATTCTTAACACACCAGCACTCTTGCTAACAAGAGCTTTAGCCACTTGGAAATTATTAGCTATACAGCTGTATATGAAAAGGAATGGCAGCATTTAACATCTGTATCTCTCCAGATTTACAAGCATCAACCTCATTTAAAGTCATTTCTTAATGAACAGTTCCGTGGTCTGTATTAATATTATAGTTGCATGCACAAAGATCATAAGGAGCCAAACATTTTTTTAATACCAACAGTAGGCCAATCAGTAATGAAGCTGTCAGCATAAAGGACAGAATAATAGCTTCTTTAACCCTCAAACAGGATTTGTTCATTTGTAGAGTAGAAGACACCAATTTAAAAACTGCTCATGGGTTTGCTCACCTTTATAAAGACAAAAATCTAATTTGGTACTAATTTGATACAATTGTCTTTCCAATAAAAGCCTCCTAAAGCCATCTTTTATTCCGTGATAAAACAACTGCTATAACTAAAACTGTCATGAAATAATTACCTTTGATAGCATACCTTATTGCACAAATACAATTAATGTATTCCTCCCTTTCATTTTTCACACTTGCTTATCAGCACTGTATTAGCATATGGTGCAACAGAAGAGATTACTGAGCCCTCGCCCATAAGTTGAGGTACAGAACCACGACCACTAACGCAAATAAAGCAGACAGAGGGTCCCTGTAGGGTAACTTCATCTGCTGTTATATTGCAGCATCAACATGAAAGCAGCAGCTACAGTTTTATACCTGCAATAACAACAGCTAATATCCCTGTGCCTTTGAGGTTAACTACCTAGATGGACTGCCCAGTCCAACTAACCAGCCCTTTTTTTTTGCCTCCCATCAAGCATCGTACCTTCCCCAAGTGATAAACACCTCATTTACAGCTCCACTTCATTTTAGGGACAATTATTTCTTTGTTGATGCAGTACCAACCTTTGGCAAGACTGTTTACCTCCAAAGGGACTCCAAGAAGCCCAGGAAGAGCCTTGGAAGTAGCTTTAGAAATTCATGTAGTGATGGTCCATTTGGCCCTGGCAGACTGCAGACTTCACACGGGCCCACCAAATCAAAAACTTGTTTCAAGGGAAAGCAGCCTGCATGCATTATTGCAAAGATGTGGTTTACCCAGATTCTCCCACATAATTTAAGGACTACATGAATGGGTAAGTCGCTAGCAGAAAACCATTTCAGCAAGCGGTAAGTCCAAGAAAGAGAGGGTCACAAGTATATCTGCTTCAGTTTTTATCACACCCAGAGCAAAGACAGGTCAGCATCTTTTGGATGCATTACAACACTGCTGCAGAAGGGCTCAACTGTACCCCCGCCACTGACCCAGGTGCCAACTTACTCTCCTCACCTCATGCTTTACAGCCAATTTATAGACTGCAGTGCACCAAGTCTCCTGTTTGCATTCCTTCACACTTCTCTCCCATGGCAAAAGTGCTTCTGTAATTCTAAGATTTGTTCCTAAAATGCAAAGTGACAAGTCCCCACCCTAATGGCACGATGGGGCAAAACAGGATTCCAAAGAGCATTCCCTAGGGCAGAACTCCGTTATTCTCCAGAGCAGATCACACAGAGGTGCTGGCATTAGACTAGGCTGCTTCTAGCTCATATAAGCTGACAGAACCTCTTTCACCACGTCAGTTGTAACATTTAACATCTCCTAACAACGAGCTGTCGGCTGTAACATACAGCATCCTGTCTCAGGGAGGAGGGAGAAGAAGGCACAGCAGGGCACTCCTGGGCACTGAGCAGCTAGGCTGTGACACAAAAGGAGACAAGGCAAAATCCTATTTGTAATACTAATGGACGGACAGAGTCGAGGTCCACGTTTCATGCTGGCTCTTACAGCACTGCTGCTTACTCATTCTTTCTCTGGTTTTTTGCACTGATGACAACCTCAACACAGCCAAAAACACTGACACACAAATAGCAATTACCACAAATAAATATCTAGTGTAAATAAGTGTCTTCAGCAGCACAGACATCCTAATTTTGTACAAGCACTGGAGCTCTGAGGAACATCCCAAAATCAAGTGAATGCAGCAGCACTGCATGACAGCACCTCAGTAAAGTGCAGATAGCCATACCCCTCTGTGATGCCAAATAGGATTTCTTACTTGTGAATTCCTTTTTTTTTTCCTAAGTCAAGGGTTAATTCTAATGCCGACAGCAGCTACTTTAAAAAATTAGCTTCTTAGATTTGATTTACAGTGTATCCAACAGCTTAGAGGAAAATAAATTAAATTCAATTCAATATAGTAGGTACAATTAATTGGAGAAAAATAAAATAAAACCTGCCTGGTAAATAACCATGGTCTAGCTTTAAGAAAACAGTTAATTTTAAGATCCTTTAAATGCACAGAAATTAGCAAATGTTTCGGTATGCTAATTTTTTTTTAATTAAAAGATATTTCTGCAGTAAAAGCTCTTTCATATGCACTACTGATTCTTCATCAAACGTTAAGTTTCCAACTTAACACCAGTATAGCCGGTGGCAGCCTGAAGGTTTACCATCTGCTGCCACCCAAAGTCACGGTGGCCACCTTCAGAACATATGCATCAAAGCCCTGAGATAAGAGACTGAAGGAATACTGCAGAAGTCAGCATAAGGGGGAGCACAGACCCGGGGCAGGCAACAGGCAAGTCACCAGGAAAAAAGAACATGGTGAACCAGCAGTCACCCTGCCGAGCACCTAGCCAAGGTCACGGGGGACAGCAGTGGCAGAAGCGAGGACTGCTCTGAACCGCGCCGCTCTCCTGCGGGTGGCTTTAACACTAACGCACAAATCCTGTCACGCTGCACACATTCGCTTCCCTGGCTCCCCTTCCTTTTCTGGCTTTTTTCCCCCCCTCCCTTCTCCCCTGCCCAGCATCTCATACTGACTTCTTTCCTAGTCTCCACTCTTTCAGGACATAGCACAGAACATAGCTGTGCTTTTTATTTACTGGAGCAGCTTTTAACACTAATCAAAACAAACACGTCAACACATTTGCTTACAAAAATGTGATTTTAAGTTCACTAACACAACTGAAAAATACCTCGTGCCTGATCAAAGAAAATGGAATAGGATCTCTTACTGCAGTACCAGACAGCAGAAAGGTTTCCAAGACAAACCACAGCTAAGGGATTACTTTAAACCAGCTCCATTTCGTTATTAAATTGCTACTCTACACTGAAAACACATCATGGAATATTGTCACCAGTTGGCCACCTATTAACTCTGGTCCTTATCTGCTAAACAAAGGTACCCTTATCATAGGATAGATACTCTAACAAAAGTCCTAAAAACTTGAATATGTATCAGATGATCACCTGGGATTTTTCTCTTGTGTTTCCTCCACCAGCTGGAAAATGCAGTAGTGGCAGGCGACAAGGAACAAGACAAGTCGTCCACCTGATCCCAGGCACAAGTATTTGGGGCTGCAAGCAAACCTCAGCTGGGGCTGGAGCACAGCTGGGTGCTGCACTCAGGACACGGCTGTGTTGACGGGCAGGAGCAGGGGTGCAATTCCTCCCGCTCTGCTCAGCTGTGCCAGCTGTCACAAGGCTACCAGGATTAAAAGATCTACTTAACACAGATTTATTCTTGTCACTTTTCAGATTACACCACCCGGACTCTCACTCGTCTCCCTCTGTCGTTACAGAAAGAGATTACATTTGGCTAATATGTATGAAAAATGTGATTATTCCTTATCCTTGTACCTGTGCAATATGAATTATCTTCAGTTTGCAATTATTCCTCCTTTCAAACCATTATTCTAAGGAACTTACAGTCTGTATATTCTATGACTTACAATAATAGTGTACTTATAAGACAAACGGTGCAGCTTAAAATAATGAAAATGCTAACAAAGCAGCATATATTCAAATTCGAATTTTTAAATACTTTGAGTTGGTTGGTAACAGAGAGGAAGTTCATTTTCTTAAAGTAAACTAGAAACTGGCTGATAAATTACAAATGGTGAAATATTAACCTAGAAAATACATCTGTCAGGTTTTACTAGTTTTTAAAAAAAACATTTTAAAACATTTTTTAATTTTTTTTTTACATTTAAAAAAAAAAGGCATTTTACAATATGAAATGCCACTGGCATCCCAGAGTAATTGTCTGGCACCAATTATGTACTAAGCAACCTAGTAACAGTCAGGAAGATAAACTTAAATAATTTTGGCTTAAGAGAAAATATCTCAATTATTTATTTCTTTCTGAAGGCCAAAAGATACATATAGTACAGCCTGCAGAAGAAAGTCCAACAATGTAATTTCTTTTTTCTAAAGGCAAGGACAAAATTTGCATTAGTCTACCAAATCTCACTCAAGTCAAAAGAAATTTTAGTGAGACAAACAAGAAAGAAGCTAGAGAGAAACTAAGGGTTACAAGAACAAACACTCAGAAATGTTCAGATTTGTGTAAATTGAAAGATTTCAGGAAAACAAGTGGCAGGTGTTTGAGGGCAGGGAAGAAGGGACAGGACTCTTTCTAGCTGGCAGAGAGACTACATTTTAAAGTTGAGCAAGCTTTGTTACTTCGGGCTTGAAATCTGACTGTAGCTTAGGAATAATCCCACGGCAGTAGGGAAAGGAAGGTAGGGAGCCAAGAAATCAGTTTCAACAGTAACTATGTACTTGATTTGATTTTGTTTGACTTGGCAAGCCACTTAAAAACTAAAAGGTTATCAAAACATAAAACCAGCTCTTAAAAGTTTATTTGTACCAATAGTTACTATTATTACTCAGTTTCAGATTTTCAACCCTTTTGCCACTGCTATTTACCATTTTGCCCCATTTGTATGGACATTCCAGCTCCCTTTCCCCCCCAGCTCTTAGGTACACACAGCCACTCATTCAAATCCATAAGATGATCTAAAGATGCTCGACAGAGTGCACCTGAGAGCCAGGGGACAGAAAACATCTGCTACGGTCAACTCAGTTTCACAGCTGCAACAGTCTTTAATCTCACCTCACAATAAAAGGCTGAATATTTAAGTTACTAACAAACACTAACAGGACATAGTTAGCTATGTCTATTATTCATGCACAACAACACACAAGCTGCCGTAAGAAGGGGCTATTTCTCCTACCCCTCTGATTAAATTTCATTAGAACTAGCCATGACCTGTTCGAATTCAACTCTGGGTCTGCAGATTATGCACGTGAAGTTGACATAAATTCTACATATTTCTGCTTTTTGGCACTTTCACTCATTAAGCAGACAAGTAGTAATCACGCTTTATAAATAATTAATAACACTAGTTGGGTTCTCCTGTGTATTTTTAAAGTCACTTCACCAAAATGCACACCCACCAGAGTTAGGAATTGTCATGACAGCAAGGGAGACACCAAAAACCCCCCTATATTCAAGATCAGCAGAATTGCTTCCATTTTCTAAAAGCAGTTATCTATCTCAGAAACTCACGAAATAATTTTAGCAAGGCCCTAGTGAGAGTACATTATTTTATTAGGTTTCAAAATAAAGCTTAACAAACAGTGTACTGAACAACAAGCTGAAATGTCTGGACAGCTGTGGAAGAACTGAGCACAGCCACACCAGTGCCAGTACAGACAGTGTGCCTTGATGGGGGACATGGGGAGGGGATAGAAGAGACATAAATTACAGCCATTGGTTACAGAGACACAGTTATTACTTAATGCACTCTGCTTTCAAGATGAATCTTTAAATTGAATGAATCTAAATAACAGAGGCTTCTAAAGAATAAGAAATTGCGTTTGAAACAGCATTGTGAAGGTATCCAGCAGCACCATAACAAAGTCGTTTCTTTAGGGGCCGGTTGTAGCTTCAAAGGAGAGATTTGCCTAGGGCAGAAACTCAGCACAGAACCTGCAACCTTGATTTTTAATTAGGCAAATTTTGAAAGCAAAACTCTTTCCTATTCCAAAAAAGAAGTCTTCTACTTGAAGGTACATGAGCTGATAAAATAATTGATCATTCATGGCTGGTGATAACAACAGCTACAATATTTAGGTATTTGTTTTCAATGCAGTACCTCTGCTAACTCTAATAACAGCTTTTCTGCCCAAACACCAGCACCTAACATTCCACAACGTTTGCAGGACAAAAGCCACCCTTGCAATTAGATCACACCTCTATTTCCAGGAAAGTACTCACAGGAAGGCTCTTTACATATTAAACATATAAAATACCTGCAAACACAACCTCGTTAACTTTTGACACCATGAAGTGAGCAAACACAGCAGCAGCAGAACTCAAAAAAAAAAAAAAAAAAAAAAATGGTTTCCTCAAGCAAAACCTAAGTCCTTTTTGGTCTACTAAAATAGTCAGATTTATACCACAGCCTTTGTGTGAGAGCAAAGCAGAAGGATGGGAGACAAGGCAGATATAGGCATTCTTCCCTGAATTTTCACAATAATTTAAGAAGTTTAATAATGCTAAGATCTCTAACTCTCTCAGATATAGCAGAAAAAGGCCAATGCAACAAAAATTACTGAGGTGACTGGGAAGGTGAAAGGGCAGACAGGGAAAGAAAGATTGCACATTGGGAATAAACTGGGCTAAAATTAAATATCTAATCATTCTGCCTAGTCTAAAATAGTTTGAAAAACCCAGAGTTTCAGGTAGCAACAAGCATTTTGTCTGTGAAAATGAAGCCAATTCAAAACACTTCAAGAGGCTTCAAAAGAAGAACAAAGAGTGACATTACTCTAAGGGAAAGCACTGAACCTTTCAGCATTTGAATGAGGGAAGGTTAACAGCTGGTTTTCTTGAGGCAGCACTGTAGCAGGCAGACACCACTCTGGGTTTCAGCAGTGGGAGAACAAGTCTGCAGACCAACCAACACCATTTTCAAGTCTGTGCGTTTAAGCCAGTCTTGCACAGGGTTAGTCAAGCCAGCAGTTACAACGCCAGTGGCTCATTACTACCCACACACCCATTTTTTGCTGAAACCAAAGCAGCAACCTTAGGGTTAGAATGGAAGATTCTTTTCAGGCAAAACTCTGCATGGTGCTGAATCAGTCAGTTACAGCCTTGTGCCCAAAAGCATGGCATCTTCAACGCTGGCCCTGAAAATCAAAATCCATTTTCAGGAACAAGCAGCACGCTATGTCATCTGCTTGGCTCCAGCAAGGATACTTACACGCTGATTGGATTTCTCCATGATGTGAGCTTTAGGGCATATGGAAGCAGAGAAGGAGGCAAATGATGGTGAGGAAGGAAGGGAAACGGTGCTTTAAACCAAAGGCAGGGGCATCATCCCCAGCCCACAGATACATGTGCACACTTTCGCTTCATATTAACATGCATTTTGTGTATGCAGTATAAAAACAAATAAAATATTCTCTAGGCTTAGAGCAGGTTTTCATTTGCCTCACAACTTCACAAACACCTAGAAATATATGATCAAAAGCAGCATACTCAGAATAAGGCTAAGATAGTGACAAGAGAATCTGGAAGTAGGAACACAGAGTACAAAGACACCTGAAAGAACCCAGCTCCCTTTTCCACAATAATTAAACATGAACCCCGAGCCCTACACAGGAGCATCCCAGGTGTATGCACAGGCCTGCTACTCCTTGCATACATCTTCAACTCCGAGAATCTTGTATTTTTGCCATCATTAGAACCTTGATTCTCCCCAGCTCTGGTCCAAAGATCTGGATATGTTCAGCTCACACCTGGGACACTTACTGAAACTGCTCAGAGAGAGCTAAGGAGATCTGGTACCACCAAGGACTCCATAAGTTTCATTCTGATCTTTTCAGTAGCTGTTCACTATCGTTACACAAGAACGGAGATACTGAAAAAGTCTTTCTTGATCCATTTCCAACATTTCTGCAGGCTCACTCTGTCAGACTAATTCACAAAATCCATGCCTACTGCATCCATTTAGTGGCTATT
This sequence comes from Oreocharis arfaki, assembly GCA_013398015.1. NCBI lineage: Eukaryota > Metazoa > Chordata > Aves > Passeriformes > Paramythiidae > Oreocharis > Oreocharis arfaki. The sequence continues at coordinate 357,492 of VZRR01000855.1, forward strand.
AATTTAGTTAGCACCTACTAACAGGTGCTACAGATAGGTGGCCTTTCCAAAATGTCTCTCTGATACGTACACAGAGTGGAATACAGGCTAAATTCTGTACTTAAAACTGAGGAAAGAAGATACAATGAATATGAAGTCAGAGCTTAGAAAACCTTGTGTGCTATAAAAACAACCATAATACCTAATGTATACAGCCCTCTGAGGAGAAGTTATCAACTTATGCACACAATTACAATGAAACAGGCAAAGAAAAACAGAAACCAGTCCCAATAGCTAGGTTCAGTCCAACAAGAAAAAGAAACCAAGAAATACAGACCTCAAGGGATGAGCCACAGGTTTTTGATGCACGTTACAAATGCATAAATTGACCATGCATCAGTAGCTCATGCACAAACCAGGGACTACATAAGGAACTATCAAAAGGCACAAGGGATTTGGCACAGCAAAAAGGAAACGAGCCGTTACAGTCTGCATTAGCCACTGTCACACTGCTGAATAATGCATCACCTTAAAAGTATTTGGTAAGGTGGTAACTAATCAGCATTATCAAAACAACCCAACAATTCTTCTGGTCTCTTAATTAGGCTTGCAATAAAATCTGTGTGGTCCTTTACTGTTTACAGACGGGTATTATCCTGGGATTTTGGAAGACATTATTTGCATGACTCAAAAATAAGCTTGGCTTCATTGCTGAATCTCTGTCTTGGCAAGGGATTTCAATTCCAAATTCTCAGGGAGGGAGAACAGTCGTGTGTGTCCCCAGCTCCCATTCCAAGTAAGAGTTCAAAAGCAAGAATTTCTACTTTTCTATATTTCAAGTATCCTCTAGATTGTTCAACTGAAAACACATCAACTTGTCCTTACCCCAGAACGGCAACCGTGATTCCATTTTCGAAAAACAGGCCTCATCCCATTGAATGCTACCAAACATGTACCTTATCCTTTAGCTCAAATACATTTTGCATGACCTTACATGAATTGCTTAGATAAAAGCCTTTTTTTCTTCTACTTCTGTTATTTTAAAGTGCAGATGCATTTGAGTCATTTTCCCCTTTTGTTTCATATCCTTAAGATCCACAGCTTCAAAGACAAAATGTCAGCATGCAGTCGATTTATGACTGAATTCTTGAAGAGACACTGAAGAATTACCTTGTCAATCACCCCAAGGACTCTGAAGGTCTTCAGTTCCTCGGCAGGGCTCCTTAGGTTCCAAGAGGGCCTTGAACTTAGTGATCCTGGAGGCTAATGGAAGATATCAAAGATTATACATCAATCAGGGTGGTACTTGAAGGAAGACTGCCTGCTGAAGCAAATGCCAGGCCGAAGGAAACTAAATTTATCATAAATCAGAGAGACTGAAGATGAAAGGAGAAGTTTTCTGTTTGTCCTTAGTGGGGGGAAAAAAAACAACTTGCAAGTAAATAAAAGTCGAGATAACACTGAAAACAAAATTTTAAAAAGAAAAAAGCAATGAATTTTTATATTTTCTACGCTTAATGGAACCCAGCAATTGATTACTCAGTTCTTACCACATAATAATAATCAATCAAAGCCTTACAGGTATTCTGGGTACAAAATAGTTCAGAGATCACTGAGGAGGAGAAAGCAAATTAGAGGCTTTTTAAGTCTGAAGAACATAAAATATAGAATTATAAACAGAGTTCTCTTGCTCTCTGGTGGGCTTTATGAAATCCTTTTAATGATAAGGTGCACAACAGAAATTATTCCGAAAGCTGCCTTAGAAAAAAGTAGCCAGCTATGTATCATTAATCTAGAAATTAACACCACAGACAGAAAATCGGCAGGTGCTAAAGACTCAAGTAGTAAATATGCAAATACACATAGCTGTTTGTCCATACTATGGTTGGTAGTTCCTCAGAGCAAACTCAAAGCTTGCATGTCAGAGGGCGGAACAACGTTTCAACTGGAAGTCTTTTGGGACAAAGTTCAACCTCTTAAGCATCCCATATACCTCTGGCATGTGAATAAAAACTTGCAGCAGTTTCTAGGTGCCAGCTGAGAGAATTCATTAGATCTTCCTCCAAAAATTCAACATGTAGCTTCTACTAGAACCACAGACCTGTATCTCTTCCTCACAAATAAGTTAACTTCATTTGCAGAGCTGCTGAATGCCAAACTCCTTTTAAGCATAACCTGGCCTCCCCAAGTACATTTTGCACAAAGGTGCAAAGGAAGAGGAAGGTGAAAATTCCTTGATTTCTAGGCTTCTAAGAGGAAAAAGCTGTTTTTCTAATTTGTCAGCATTCTGAGGCAATATTTAACAATTATGTCACACAGGAAAATGGCTGGTAAGCAAATATGCTGTGGATGAAATGCTTAACTAACTATCAGGAAAAATCAAATTTTTTTCCCTCGTGATGAGAAACTCCAAGATCTCAAACTAGGCAGAGCCATTTCCTGCCCCCCTATTTTTTCTCCCTCAGACATCCTCACTGTGCTCTCCTCAAAGACCAAAGCAACTCCTCGAAGCCTTCACCAAAACTGGGCCCATTCATGTTGCCAGTCAAAAGCATTCTCTCCTTCCAAATTCCTTCCTAAAAATCAGTACTTATTTAAGTACTCATTGCCCACAAAATCCAAAAGAAAGGGCCATAAATACATCCTCAAAAAGCTTGGAGAAAAGTGTGCTATTCTGTGCTCAGTGTTTGAGAGTTTATTAGTTATCTTCATTTATTTGTCTGGATCTGATAATTGTTTTGTCATGTAAACCCTGCCAAGCAGGAGCACCAACAGCAGTTAAGAGAAAAGAGCCCAGATTCTATAATCTAAAATTAAAGGCTTTAATAGGAAGAAGAACAAAAAAAGAAAATTCTACTTGAACTTTTTTCTCCAAACCTAATTTCAGTTCCACATTCCAGCGAGCTGTTGGAAGTATTTTGAGAGGGTGCAATTTTTCTGCAATAATGAAATACTTCCTTTGAAACAAAGAGTTGTGCTAACACGGTTTATTCATGACAAGATTTCAAAAGCATTCTAAGGAATACATTCAAAGGAAGAGAATATTTCCTAATCCTCTAGACTACTATAAAAGATTTTCACTCCTATCTGCTTGCTATTACATTTTATAACCATTCCTCAATAATCACGCTTTAAAAATTTTCTCTTATGAGAAACATTTCAACCAGAAATTCAGTTCATACATCTCCACAAAAGTTAATAGTTGTCTAATAATGCTATACAATCAGATTTCTGCACCCATCCTGTCCAAAGAGCCAAAAACCCCCAGTGTATGTATTTTAGGTCCTCTAAAATGTGACCAGTGGTGGCACAGTCGGTAATACTGTGTACACACACTGGTTTTTATATATGTGCTCTACAGTCACTTCTCACCGTAAAAGGATTTACAATCACATCCAGATCTCCACAGCTCCCAGCAGGCTCTCCATTTTTATCAGTTTTGCTCTTTACAGTACTTTGGTTTCACTGTTTCAAAGTCTAATAGAAGAGCCCAATGATGGAGAGGCATCGCATTCTGTTGTGAAGCAGGCTGGAAGCAAACTCTAAATTCCCAGAACAATTCCCAAAACTACAGCAATTAAGCACTCTATGAAACAGCCTGCTCCTCTGAATAGAGTAAAAATCCAAACTCAGCATCTAAGCAGCAATAAGAAAAATAACTAAAAACCCCCACTCTCATCAAAAAAGAGAGGAACAAAAAAGAATACAGGAAGGAGAATAACAAAAAAAATCAAAAGCTTCATCTGCCTTTAGAAATGAGACAAATATTCTGAACAAAGTGGCAGGCAGGCTACCTCTGCCCGCAGAAGGCCTTCAGCAGCCCGTCCAAATGCTCAGCATGCTGCTCAGGTATCCCAGGGCCTTCTCTGTTGCGGTCAGGCCCTCTCTATTTCCAGACTACACTCTGAGCTGCATTGCTGGATTTATCCAAGTGAGGACAGGCATCAACAGTTCCTCTCCCACCATCATCTTTTGGTTACCACGTGTAAATTTCAAGTAGAAAAGGCTGATGCCGATTGTGATGCTCCTGCAAGGACTCAGCAGCCTGTGGCCACTGCTTGCCTCTGGAAAGCTCCAGTTTTGCAAGCTACAACAAGGAACATGGCCATAGCTCTTGTCTCAGCTTTGGCATCACTGCCAGCAGTTACAAGTGTAGAGGGAGACAGAGAACTACTCTACCAGTCAGGTAAAAGGGCATCTCGTGTTAACCTCATTTAAGGCAAGAGCACTATCCCCAGCCCAGTGACACAAATACCATTTGATGGGAAATCATAGAATATCCTGAGTTGGAAGGGACCCACAAGGATCATCACATCCACCTCCTGGCCTCGCCCAGGACAACCCCAAGAACCACATCATCAGGACATCTCAGGCTGGGGGCACCCCAGCATCTGTTGTGGGGGTTCCTTGCATGCCTCTACTTCCTGGGATGCTGTGAAACATGAGGAATGGTGGAGTCCTGGTCCTTCCTCAGTTGCTCAAAGCAATCCACGTGATGCCCCTTGCACTGGTCTCTCAAAGCTTTCCCAGCACAACTGCTGTTTTCCCTGGATTTCCCTCTAATTAAATACTTGACCTTTATTTTTACTTCTTCATTCTTCTATCCAGAAAGCTCTGCTAATTTAACTGCTGATGCTGCCACCTTTGACATCAGTCACCACAGATCCCCAGGATAAGAAAAGAGAACTTTCATGAACACCAGTGCAGACCTGGTGATCTCCCCTTGCCATTCAGAGTCTGATTATTTTAGTAACTATCCACCTGTAGCATAGCCAGACCTTCACTTGCAGCAAGGAGATGCCTTGTTTTGATGCTGATACACTGGTGTCTGCCTCATGGGTGCGACAGTGCTTCCAGCTCTCCTGGTCTGGCAAACATCCTGGCTCCTTCCTCTCTCTGCACCAGGAGAAAACCAGGTTGGATTTCTGCCTGCATCTGAACCAGACAGAACTACAGTGTGCTTAAGAAGGCCCTCAGAGAGCACCAGCTGGGGAATGCACCTTCCCTGATGCTGGGACACACCTCGGAAGTGATCCTAGAAGTTGAGACTGAATCTCTCATTTTATGTTAAATTTATATCTCACAGTACTACAGCAGTGCATTTTCTTAATACTTCATGTAATTTTCATGGACATTTAATGAGAATTTTAGGAAGATATCTTACAGAAACCACAAAGACTGCTTCTTCTGTTTGGGCATCAGGCTTGCATGTAGCTCCTCTTACTAAATTGCTTTGAAAATCAAAAATAATTGACATTTTAAAAGACAACAGCTTTCATAACGGTGCAAAGAGAAACAACTCTGAATATACAAAGTTAGGTGTAAGTAGAATCAGAACTAATTTCAAAGTGGAAAAAAATATGCTTCATAAAAACTACCGAAGTTAAAATGGCCCCACAGCCCGTTCAGGCAGCTGTGCAGCGCATCGAAGCTGACAGCTACGCAAGACTGCAGCTTTCTGATGGTCACTCCTGTGATTCAGAGGCTGTTGCTGCAGCTCCCACTCAGGCTTGGAGGTGGCTCCCCAGAGATTTATATAGATTTATATATGCCCTATTTATAAAGGGGCAGAGGAGAAAATGCAGCTTGAGACTCTGCAAAATGGCCCATACCAGACTTTACAGGGGGCTCTGGAGCACTTGTCCGAGAGACAGTCCTTGAGGCTGCTGTGCTGCACCAAAGGAAGAAGAAGAAAAGGACAGCATTTGCTGCAGCTTGTTTTTCCAGAAGGTTCACATGCCTGTTTAAAAGCTCAAGAAGCTGCCTCCACATCTCCTACTCTTATGGGTCACAGCAAAGCTTTCCTCAGTGTTTACAAGACACTCAGATGATTTCCCAGCTCAAGGTCACAGTTGTGTCAGTTCCCTATGTTTCTCTTAAGCCCTCTACCCACAACCTTTCTTTAACAATGCCAAGGGTTCTCCAAACACCACCTTCTTGTGTTCCTCTCTTCACCACTTGCACTTGCCAGCAGCAGGGTGGTTGCTAAGGATGCTATCCTCGAGAGCTACACTGCTGAAAAGTAACAAAGTACTGTTGTTCTTTATTTGGTTTCCATGGCATCAAAGACAATTTTGCTTCTCAGATACCAGACTTTAGCCTTTTTAGGGAAATCTGGTCTTCGAAGAGGCAAGGGCCTGGCATTTCCAGCCATGAAAGAATGGCTTGCTTCCGCGTGCCCGAGGCCCCCCAGAGAAAAGCCAGCCTCTGTGCTTCACTTTCGTGTGCTGTTCAGATGGCAAAGGGGGAGCTGGGGGCACATTTACTGGGCACAGTCTTTTGAGACTGCTGCAGGTGGCTCAGCACACGGCTGGCATCCCGAGCCTTTGGGAGATCTGATAGGCTTAGAAGTGCAGGACAACAACTGAACCTGCACTTCTGAGCTTAGCCCTTCCCTTGCTGGACAGCTCTCTGGGCTGGTGGAGGAGAAGGAAGTAAAATTCCATCTGTAAGAAGGACAGGCCAGCCTAGCTCTGATGCTGATCCCCATGACTGCTCCTTTTAAGGGCACAGTAGGAAACACAAAGCCACCTACAGCAGACACAGGTGACAAAGCAGTTCTGCCCTATGACACCAGGTCATGAACAAGAGCACTTTTCCTTAAATGCCCACACCCACGTACTAGCCAGACCTCTTCCTCCAAGGTGCCAATGGTCTCAGCACCCCCAATGCCCATGACATTCCCTGCACTGAACCGTGCTCTCCGTAACAAAACTGCACTCTGCCAGTCCTAACAGGGGCCCAGGCACTGCACTAACCTTGCCCACCAAGGATTTAATGTCTTTAGGCAGAAGTTACCAAAGCTGCGACTGGTATCTCCCAAGAATCACGCAGGTTGTTTCAGTGCACTTACCACTGTCCACATGGGGTGGAATAATTCATGCAAACTCCAGTATAAAGCATCTTGGGCAGTAAAATAATAAGCAGTAACAAAGGTGCAAGAATTCAGGTCTGCTCAGCAACCAACATGTGGGAAGAGTCACATTCCTCATTTTCCTTAAAACACTAAGGCAGAGAGCATGCCAATTCTTTGTGGATCCTACCAATACCTTTACAATAACTTTGGGAGGTTAAGTCCTTCTCCCAGGTAACTTTCAGCTATGAACTCAGAGAAAAGCTGTTCCTCAGCACAACCATCATGACCCATAAGCACCATCTGCCCTTGATATCAGCAAATTCCAAAGCCTTAAGATGAAAGTAAAATTTATGCATTATGAAGAGCAGCAAATAAAGGACATTAAAACACATGGACAAACTTAGGAAAAAAACAAGGCTAAATCATGGCAACATGTCCTTTTTTGGTAAACAGGAGAATCAGCCAGGTGCAACACTGTGCAAAACAAGATTTGCCATAATTTGTCATTTTGATTTTCAACACAGAAGGAGAGTGATTTTTTATTCTCTCTGCTTCTTTTTTCTTGTCTTATTCCAATTAAATCTGCTTTTCTTTGGATCCGCAAAGAAGGCATGTGTCTTATTCAGTACAGCATAAAAGAGGAAATACTTTACCTCTCAAGTTCACATAGAAAAATGCAACCTATTTCTTCCTCCTTCCCAACCACAGTTAGTTTTTAAACTTATAAAAAGGCAAAAATAGGTTGTTCATGGGTTTTTTTCTCTTGTTCTTCAGTTTCCAAACACACTGAGGATTCCATTCAATATAGCTTCTTCCCCATTTTCAGGGGTGTTTGACCCAAAGAAAGAATACCTAGTAGGAGTTCATATCTGTCCAAAATATTAAATTGTTCAAAGTACAGTTCATAGCAACAGCAAGACTCCAAGCCTCACAAAATATATCCCATTTGGAACATCCTCAAAATTGTACTTGTGGGCTCTCAACATGAAAAAAATCTACCCTTAAAAACTCAGTGTCTTTGCTTTTTGAATTTACTTATTAGATAGACAGCTTTTAGAAGGCTTCCAATTTTTGCAGCAGTTGCCTCCTTAAAGCATTTTTAGATCTGTGCAAAGTAAGAAGCAATAATCTTCTGTCCCTTTCGTTATCCCTTGATAATAGAGAGTCGGGGAGTTTGTTGCTTTTATACTTACTGCAATAGGGCAGTCATCGACAATAACACGGTTTAGCATGACTGCAGTAAAAGTCTAAAGTAAAAACAGATAAATCCCAAAGGAAGTTCAAGGAAGGGCACGGTAGATATTTATTGAGGGTATCTTAGAACAAGCTTTGTTTGTCTTTTGTACAAGTACAGAGAAGGGTATTCTGCTCAAGAAAATGGGAATTAGCACAGAAACGTCTCAAAAATCAAGAAGGAGCTGATCCCACAAGCACACCCCAGAGAGACATTTGAAAGGATCAGGAAGAACCTTTGCTCTGTTAAGCACTTGTTCTGTAGAAAATTAATCTGATCCCCTCTACCCTGTGCTTGACTCACTTCTGATACATCATTATGTGCTAGGCTAAAGAAACCAACGGCTTTCTCACTCCCTACACGACCAACCAACATTCTCATGAAAAAGTCAAATGAAATTTTACATTCTAGTGTGGTTTTTTGCTTTACTTTTAGATTCTTCAGCATGATGAAAAATGTCTACATCATCAACCGTGAGCAGTAGGAAAGCATGTGAAAAGCAGTCCCGTATTAACAACCAAGCACTCCTCGTAACATTATGAAGAATCAGAAAGAACGGCAACTTAACACAAACACAACATCAAAATACTCCTCAGGCCTCCCAAAAGAGAAATTCTAGATAGCTTTTGGATCTTAAACTTGAATATGCTTTGTTACTTAATTATACCAAATTCTGGTTCAGAAAAAAAATAAATCAAAGCCTACCATAGAAACAGAGGCATCTTCAGAGGTTTTATGGTAGAGACTGGAAATTTTTTCAGCACGCATAAGGTATTCTGCAGTCTTCCTTTTCACTGCTTCTCGACGAGTTGGACTTGATTCACCTCAATGGAGAAAAAAAAAAGTTATGTTTTCTATAAAGAGAGAAGTACTAGATAATCAAAGCATGACTACTTTGATTCTACCTTTTTGATTTCCTTTAGGTTATTCATAATCAAACCTAAAGATACGCATCTTCTGAAAATCCAGTACTATGATCCCAGTGTTCCACAAAAATAACAAATTAAGCCTTGCTATACACTAAGGTAAATAAAAAGCCTTTCCTAATATTTCTGTGATTTGGTATATGTTCCTATGGTAACGTAAGTAAGAACTGAAAGAAACCACTGATCCAAATGCTGTATTCCAAGCAGCAAAATCAATTTGGAAAGACAGAATAAGATGTTTACAATGAAACAACAAACTTATTTTTTCCTCATGTTTCCAGTATGGACTTTCCTAATTATACATGAAGTCTAGAAATGCTATTAAAAGCAAGAAGGCAACTGAGGAACTAAGGCAACTGCAGCAACTAAGAACTCCTGCTCACAGCTTTCCAGTGCTAGACATTCTTTGCCTCCCCGCTTGGGGTAACACAGGAAGAAAGGAATAAGGACTTGCAGCAACTACTTCACTTTCCAGATGGCTGAATGACCACTGTATTATTTCTAATCTACCCAAACTCTTGGTGAGAACCCCATGACACCACATGACACTCTCTTGGTGAGAGCCCCACAACACCACACAAACTCTGTATTCACTCTAAAGCTTTCAGTTTGGTTTAGGCATTCACATCCTGAGCGATATATTGCTGTAACAGACTCAACCTGTGATGGCAACATCCAACCAGTCAACCGCCAAGCATAGATAAGAGACTGTGACACACATTTGTTTCAACAGAGAAATGAGATTACTGTCCTGAAAAAAAGATGAAGACAACTGTCCCAGAAGAAGACAGAATGACAGCAGAGACTTTATATGGCCCTGGCAGTCTCTCCCAGCCCTAACTGAGGCCATCCAAGACTTGCAGAAACAAAGCCTTGACTGTGATGGGCTCTGCACCGCCAGGTGCAAGCCAGCACCTCTGAAACCAATGCTCAAACAAGGCAAGGAATTGCAGGGATATCTGCCCAACAGCTACTCCACATGAAAGACAAGGCAAGGAACGGGAGAGGCAATAAATTAAACACACAAATACCCCAACTAACGGTAGATAACAGACAATAACGAAGACTGGAGCTCGTAAGACACGGATCAAGGGGCCATGAAAGGAACCCGAGCGTAACCTTGAAGGAGTTCAAGCAGAAACTTTGTAACTGATAAGAAAAAAACAGGATTATTGTGGGTTATCAAGAACGAGTCTCATAAAAAAGAGCAAGCTTACTGTGGAATTTCTGACAGAGAACTTACTGTGTGAATGCTTGCATTCAGAAATTACTGTGGGAGGTTTTCAGGGGGCAATTGTGGCAATGTGTAAGGGTTGTGAGATTCTGAAGGGCAGAATTAAAGGTAGGGGTCAAGGTGGATGGTCATAAAATAGAGACTCCCTTTCGTATCACAACTAGAGACTACCTAAACACACAGAACCATCACACCCAGACTCCATCAAGTAAGCAGAAGAGACTTTGGGTCTACTCCAAGTTCTGTGGTAAGTGATCTCTTGTAAATTTTACTATCCACCTCACAGCAGGAGGGAAAAGTGATCATCACCTCCTCGGATATAGATGCAGACTGCTCTGCAAAAACCTTTGTCTACACTTGGTTTGGGACAGTCAGAAATTCAGTGCACTTTCAGCATACAATATTATGGATATGTATCAATATCTCAGTAATTTCTCTCATTCTAAAGACCTAGAGGAATCTTGGTAAACCAAGTTCCCTTGATGAGACTGCCAGTCTTACTCCCATCCAGGATAAAAAAAAAAAACAAAACATCACTCAACTCTTTGTTCTTGAAGTTGGCATTATCAAAAGATAGCAGATACACAGTATTTTTTTTTAAATACGTGTGTGTTGCAATTTCCTAAAGCACACCTAACTCTCTTGCTTTCATCTCTGCAGGCAGCGTTAAAGCACCATGAAACTTCCTCGTGCTGACGCACTGGGGAGCACCCACGTTCTCTCAGACACCAAGTGGCAGCCGCTCGGGGAAAACAAGACATCTGCACAGCAACAATAAACTCTTCAGCCAGCATTTCCTTCAAGCAGGCTGGTAGGAAACTGCTAGGTTAGTGTCTAAGGCTACCACAAAAGTCAAGCTTACTGCTTAATTGTTAGTTATGTGTATTTAGTTTGGATGTTTATTGCTTTTTTTCAATGCTTCAGTAATTTTACAGTAATTAATGCAAACCAGCTAGGATGTCCCCTTAGAGCTGTCTTTGTTCTCCCTGCTTTCACAAGACATTAATTTCAGTTTTCCTTCTACTTTTCTTTCCTGAGTAATCTGTTAAATAACCTTTGCAAACTGTTCCCTCATTAAAATCTTCAGCCATAAAAAAGGGTGTGGATCCACAAAACAACGTTTATTCAACAAGTTCTTGCATCGTATTTGTGAATAAGATCACTAACAGTTCAATCTCTGAATACTTTTAACAGGTGGACGATTGAGAATTAGGTTTATGGAAATAGGATTTTGGCTTTTTATTTTTTTGCATTAGTTTAACCACGAAAATGTAAAAAACTACATCGCAATACAAATTCCCATTTAAACAGCCAATATCTCACAAAAATCTGTAAATAAATACAGGATATAAATTTAATAAATAAATAAATGCTACTTAAAAAGCCTCAAACACAGAGAGTAACAATAAAGACCCCATTAAGCTAAAAATAATCTTTAGCATTTATGCCAAATTCGAGGTCATAGAACTGTTCACTTAAAACCAAATAAATCACTAAAACACAGTACTAGAACAAATCCTTATATCTGACAGATGTCAAAGCTGCGATTCAGACTTCACGCATTTTTTTCCTGTAATGTTACATTTTGCCACGAAATACTAGTTTTAGTTATGCAAAATGTGTATTTTCAAAAGCATCGATTTTATTTTATAATAAATTAGGAATAAATATTTATTCCTAGTTAAGAACTTTTGATTTAAATATCATGTGAGCATACTGAGCTCCTATTTCCATTCTGTGGTTAGCCCACAATAATCTAAAGAGGTATCTCTCTAATTACAATTTAAACTTGAAAGGCATTTTTCTTTAAATGGCAGCAAACGGGAAATGTTTAAACTGTGTCAAAGCCTTTGATGAATCTTTACAACTGCTCATAAAAGATCATCTTGCTTAAAATAATATTGATTTTTCACTTATTTTCTTAGATACTAGAGGATTTGTGTTTCATCTGATCAGGATCAAAGCTTCTCTCCCCTCCTGATCACTGGGATTAAATCAGCAATGTCATTTCACACTTTTAAAAACTACACTGCTAAAGCAAGATATAAAAGTGCAGCAAGGCTGATCATGGAGACCTTAGAATAAAAACCCCTCAAGATTCCCCATCTCTCTCTCTCCCTCTGCATTTGCTACAGAGCAGCTGTGCCTCACGCAGATTCACATGAATGAAAATATTAAGGCAAGAAACCACCCACTTAGTTTATTTTCCATATGACTTTCCTGTAATTATTTTGTAAACTGTTCACACAACAATATATAAAAACATCTGCAAAAACAGGTAATTAATGTGTCAAGCCAAACTAATGCATTTTTTATGGTGTCCATGCTTCGTCAACTGTAATTATAACTCTTTTTAAGCAAATGATGATGTGTTTGTTGCAATGTGCAAGTGGTTATTTTAGATGCTCTGTTTACTATTACTGCAAACAGAATATAAAAACTCTACAGCTACTTTGTTGCACATATAAGCCTTCATCCACACACACAAGCACAAGCAGGCTGCTCCCTCATTTTCCAAAGGCTTTGCCTATTTCAAAGAAATAAAAATATCTTAAAATGAAAATTGGCTTTGGAAAGGCCGAACAGGCCACCCGCTGACCAAAGTAACAGTAAGCCAGGACATTAGGACAGCAGCCAATGATTCAAAATTTGTTCTTTAATTTATATTTCTAAAGACAACTCAGCTACAATATATTTACAAAGACAGATATTCCTAACAACATTCAGATGGTTTTGAGGGTTTGATAGAAGAAAACCACAAATATGGGAATAATTGTGCCATTGAGTTCTTCTGTGACTTGTCTGATTGTTTGCCCACAGTGCACTGATTTGAATGCAAAACACAAAGAAGCAGCACTTCCACAATGTACAGCAGTGGCATCTGGAAAACTAGCAATATTTTTGTTTGTCTTCTGCTCAGAAAGTCTTCACTCACACTTCATAGTACCTCAGAAGTGGACATAGCTTTGAGAGATCAGCTAGCTCAATGCTGAACTATTCAGCTCAGATAACTGCTTATTCACACATCAAATCTTCTGTAATTCTATCATATAGGAAAATTACTTATGTTTAGATAGCAACAGCAAAAAGCTATTGAAAGGGGGCCATATTCAATAAACTCAGACCAAAAAAAAAAAAAAATTTGGTCAGTAAAGAGTATGGGAAAAAATCTGTCCTTGTTCCCCAAATAATCTGGGGTACTACCAAGAGATCACATCTCAGATGCACAGAAGTGCTGTCAAACTTGCTCTGGTGTGTAACTATTCTCCTCCACAGATCCAGGATGAAGTCATGGGGGAGATGTGTTTTTGTCTAGACGATAAAGATAGCTCTAGTTATCACTTGCCACTAACATATACGAAAAATTTTTTAAATTATCAGTAAATCACGATATGCAGCACCCACCCTGGAATTCTAGATATTCTTTCCTTTCTTTGTGCCTGAGCAGTTCCAAACCATCCCCCTCAAGGCACTAAGAGATTTTCCTCAGGAAGAGTTAATCTGCCAGGGCAACACAGGTGCACCTCCTACCTAAGTAGGTGCTTGGCCAGGATGCAGATATTTTCACAGAAAAATTAAGGCCATAAAGTTGGCATTACCTGTCCCAATCCTCTGTGACCTCCTCTTCCTGCTTTTCTCTCAGACTTACTAAAAATATATGTGGGCTGCCTTCCTTTAAAGAAGATATCAGAAGAGATTTGCTCCAGGAAGGAATGTCCTCTTGCAGAACAAGCTACAAGGAACTTGTGCGAGACTGCCTGTTGTGCTAGCCCCAAACTCCACGTTCTTAACAATTTAAACAGTAAAACTTTCTCTAAATACTGAAATCTTCAATGAAACATTTATAATTGCCAAATCTAACAGCTATAATACCATTTTTTATTTTTAAAAGTTTCTTTATCTTCTTCACAGTCTTCCTGCACATATCACCCAGCTGGATTGCTGGATTTTTCAAAGAATTGCTCTCTATAAAAATGCAAGGGAGTAAGCCTTAAAAGATTTATTTCTTCTCACAATGAAAAGAGGTTTAGCAGCACCTTCCTTATTAGTGGGTAGCCCAGCTGTTATTTTTGCCTAATTGGTTCAAGAGGACCTCTGTTCTTCTTAGGGCAAACACTTCTTACATCATGTGAAGCAGACTTCTTTGTCCATATTAGCCAAACAAAAGCTCAGGCACACCGTAAGTGACAATGCGACTCATAATCCAGCACAGGTTTGTGATGACTTTGGACACAGTTTTATAACCCCCAAATTTATTTCAGGAAGGGGAAAAGCTGCTGATTTTGGAACGAGTCTCCACCAACTTTCACAGGAGGGTGGGTAACCTTTAATTTTCAAACAATTACTTAAGTGAAATGTGGCAGGTGCTGGGGTAGGCAGATACTGCAGCATCAAGGAAAGAGCTATAGATTTTAGCAGCAGGTGGGGGTTTGGAATTGTGAAATAAGCCCACTACCTCATCAGCTCCAGTATGCTACACATTATATTATGTGTACATTATATTATGTTCCTTTGAGGTGCTGATCAAATTCTGCAGCTGAAAAAAACTGTAAATACTAAAAAATAAGACAAAGGTGTAACCCATTATGACAAAACAGCTTGAAGTGATCTCTTTTCCTCTTTCTTTTTTTCTTAACATTTTGAGAGTCGAAATTTATTAAGATGCAACACATTTATCAGAACCATTCTTTCTTGCTTTTCTGAAGACTCAGGACGGTACTGTACTCTACCAACCAAGAAGAAAAGCCACTTAAAAGTTAAACCTTTCATACTAAAGCACAAATTTGTGACAGTGAATGAACACCTACAAATTCTTCTTCCAACTTTCCAGTGTACTGATAACTATTATGTCCATATGTTACATACATCATCTTCACTGCAGGCTGCCTGAGACCCTTACAGATCTACATCTCCTATGAAGCTGCCAGTTCTGCATCCTGTAGAAAACCTATGGTTACACACCAGCCATGTAAATGTCTAGGTAATCATCTCTCTGGGGGGAAGAAAAAAAAAGTTGGCATATTTACCAAAGTTAAGATTACACAGAAGAATGGTGTGGGTGAAATGTGTTTGAGTGACCAGTAAAGCAGCAGCCAGTAACACTGAAGATAAGAAATGTAACTTGCCAGAAATGCTAACCAACAAACACCTGCTTCTAGAGAAACTCTTATGTTAAATGCCCAAGGTGGTGGTAGCTTTTCATGTGCACGTGTGACTACCTGTAAAAAAGTAAAATGAATGGCCACATAGCACCCAGCATTTCAGGGAGGAAAAGCTTAACTTCCCATTTATGTGCTAAAACTTGTAGTCTTAACTGTAAGGTATTTCACCAAAAATAAGACTTCACGTGACAAATAGTCGTGAACATTCTTCTGTTGAACTACTTAAGAAGGGAATAAACCCTATGAGTGTTTCAAGACAAAAGGACAAGCAGTGGCATTCTAGCCCAGAGGAGGAAACAAAATGGTGACAGGAGCAGAAGGTCCTCCAACACAAGCACCATGGGAACAGGGGAAGAGCACTGACAGAGCAAGGAAAGAAGTTATACAGGCCACCATCACAGGAGAGAGGAAATTTCCAAGTTCTCTGCACTCCTTAACTAAAAGGACAAGTTCAAATTAGAATTAGCATCCACAAACATCCCTTGCTTCAGAGCAGAGAAAACCCTGGCACACAGACACCTACCCCTTCAAATAAGAACAGTTTGAAGTAAAGTACTGCAGGGGAAAAAAAAGAAAAAGGCAGATAAAAAAACCCAATTATGAGATTCATAAATCCTGACAGTCTAATACTACTCATATTTATGTATTAAATGCAATTCATATATACTTTTATATACTACTATGGGAAATGGTATTTTTCCCCGAGCAATCACAAAAATCTCTAAAACAGAAGAGCCAGCGGCAGACCTTGCAGAGATCAAACCTATACTAGTTTTTCTACACAGCTCTGAAGCTGAAGAGGCTATTTTAAGATACTGGAAGAGTTAAGAGGGAAAGAGGACAAGAAAAGAGAAAAAGGAAGATGTGAAAAGAGAGAAGCTGTATATGCAAGAATCGTTTGGGAGAGAATCAGAGCACTGATTATCATGCAGCATCATGCCCTTAAACCTCTCTATGCAATTTTTCTATTCCAGCTAGTAATTTGCTTCAATTCACCTACAGTGCCTGAGGCATTGAATTCTGCAGCCAGAGACTTCAAATTTCTCACCTGCGGACAGAAGCAGCACTGTAACCTGGATCAGTCTGCCCTGTCTACCCTGCATGCTGCAGGAAGTGCGGCAGCCCTACTGGGTCTTCTAATGGGAGGCAGAAACCCCACACAGCTACAGTCAAAAAAAGATTCCTGCACTTTGCAGCTAAGTGTTGTGGCTAACAACAGCTGAGATAAAAGGCAGGGCAGGCTGGAAGAGATGTCTGTGGAAGAGGCAAGGCACAGGCAGCAACCTGGCAAGGAACTGCTATGAGGAAAGACTCAAATCTTGGAAAGGTCAGACCAACACCAAGTCAAGGCAGCTACCTGTGTCCCAAGAGGGAAGAAAAAAGGGTTTTCTAATGCTCACCTGGTCACATATTTATTAATTCTCTAACAGCCACATGCTAAGTAACCACATTCAGAGTCATCTCTGCATCACACCCTACATGCTGGTTTGCAGGTATTGCTACAATTCACCTTCACATGTATTGCAAGGCTGTAAGCTGTGCAGCATGTACTAAACCTCAGACCTTTATCAGCCTCCTGATGCAGAGAGGTCTTGCAGTTTAAATAGAACTTTGCCTTGAGTGTCCCTTTACATAGCTGAGTCTGGCTGTATTTATACAGTAACCAGCTTCTGGCGTTAACTATATACATTAACCATACTCTACTGGCACACGCTGTATTTCACTGCTTTGCCACAATGAGGTGTCTAAACCCAGCACCTTCACACAGGGAATGACATCACTCAGGGTGGTCCATCCAGCATCTACTGCACAGTGATGGATCCTACAGCACTAATCTGCTCTGAAGCTCTGTATGGTCTGCACTGGGCTTGGAAGACAACATATTTCAATTGTTAACAGTTCATAGTCCATAGTAGCACGTGTTTCAGCATCACTGGCAGCACAGTGAGATAGGACTTTTTTTTTAAACCAACCAAAGTATTTCCAATATCCATTCTTAATCCAGCTGCTTATCAACAGACAAGTCCTCTCACAAACTTTTCTTCTGAAGCAGCAGCTGTGATTTCAAGGTTGTAAGAAGCCCTAGGACAGAGGGAACACTTTGTATCATTGTTCAGAAAGCTCTGCACAAACAGTCCTACAGCATCCTCACAGTCCAATAGCAGGAAACAGAAATGGTTTTCAGCTCCTTTGGTAGGAACCAGGGCAGGAAGTTTTTGCCTTGACTGGTTCCAGCCTCAGTGGAAGTATAAAACTACAACAGCAATCAGGTTGAGTGATGGTACACCATAGGAACACAGAAGCCTAAGATCAGGGTGGGGAGAACTACAGTTCCATCAGTCACCCCATCACCAGCCTTTCCCTGTGGAGTGCAGCACAACTCTGAGGGCTTCCCTGCAGACAGCAGCTCACACCCCAATTCATCTTCTCAGAAAACAGGTCTGTTGTTTCCTTAAAGGCATTGCCACAACCAGACACATCTGCTGGATAGCTCAGAAACTGTTAACATCACTGAGGAACACTACTCGGAGGACTTAACAAGTGAAAGGAATTTAAAATAGCTACTGTGTGGTAACAGAAGTTGTCTTCATAAGTGCCATTCAACAAACAAGCAAAGGAAGCCAGAAATGCGCTGGTGGAACGCCATGGCTGTTTCCCTTTTCATAAAGTACTGTCTTCTTGGCATTCTGTCAAGCATGCTCCTGTTTGCATCCCTGGCTCCAACACAAGTTCAAATCATAGCCCATCATAATCCCAGTAATTAGACACAAGTTGGTTTGTTTTCAGTATATCCAAAAATATCATCTAGTTGTCGAAAGTATTCCCAGCATTTCATTGTATATGCATTTTCGGGTTAAAAGTCAAAGTCATTTTAGCAAGGTTCCAGTAATTTGTGTAATTTTTGTTCCCGCTCTGTTTACTGGATAAACATTAAAATAGCACAGAGCAGTGCAAAACTGACATTCACAGGCTGCTTTCAAAGACACCAGCAGCTTAGTCAGAACTTGTAGATCCCTAACACAAAACAGAGATACCTGGAAAACAGCTTGTGGCTGCTGGCACTCCAGAGGCATCACATACTTCGTGCAACAAGGTTCATGCTGCCTAAACTAAATCAGTATTCATTCTGCCCAGCCACAGCTGCTCCACATGTGGAAATAAACATCCCAAGACTCCGACAGAGTAAATGGATCATCTCCCTTCAGATGTTAATGCGCAACATGGACAGACCAGCAATGAACACATTTGGTTTCTAAACCATATGGAAGAGCTCCTGTACTTTTCCACATGAATTAGGCTGGCCATGTTGTGGAGCATTCTTGCTTCTTCATATGCCTGAAGTTATTGAAACCCAGCAATATACAACAATGTTAACTCTGTTAATCACACACCTCAGACTGCCCGGATCCATAATGGAAATAACTGAAGAATGGCTGGAGTTGTAAAAACAGGAGCAGTTTATACAAACAGGACTCCCTTCTTTATTACAAAAAACTCTCCATAATTTCAGCTTCATGATCTGTTTGTTCTCAACATAAACTATGCCCTATACCAAAGGCAGGGAATGCACTACTTTGCATAAAACAGAGTTAACTTCCAGATAGAAGTTGGTGGCTTGCTATTGATTAGCGCATTTTTTTCCATCATTAGGCCTGAAGCAACGCACTGACCTCAAAGTGCTCTGACATGCTAACAAAACAAAGGAACAGCTATAACTGTGAGCCAAAGTTTCTATCAGTTAGCATACTTGGTATGCTTAAAAGGGCAGAAAGCTTGAATTTTGGAAGGTTTCAGCTCCTGGAGAATTGTTGAACCATCCTACACAACCCTTACAGACCTGTCTTCCAAAAGCTTCAAAACCCTGCATGCAGCAATGCCCAGAGAAGACAAGAGGAGAAGCAGAATTGGTACATATTCAGAAGAAAAAGGAAATTATGGCAGCTACTCCCTGTCACTGCAAGCAATGCAATTCTGGTATAAGTGACACAGGAAGGCACAAGAGATGCAGTTCAAGGGCTATACTGCCAGTCTAAGATTTCATTCTTCTTCCCACTAACAAATACTTTATGTTAAACACATGTATGGAGCAGAAGTAGGCCAAATGTGTATAACAAGCAGATGCCCAGAGTCCAAGGTATACACCAGTCTCTGAGCACGCAGGCATCAGTCATTCCCCAAGGGACACAAACTGAGTCTCTTGGCAGGACTATGAACAGGACACGGAAGGATTCAGTACTAAACTCCGCAAGAGACCAGCAAAAGAAAATGCATGTGCACCTTGCCCAGAATAATTAACACCACTGTACATCTGAGAGCATGTGCACACAGCTGAAAACAAAGTCAAGATGGCCATTTCTCAAACATACAACACCTGCCTCGCCCAGCACTAGTGCCAGCAGCTCAGAGAGCTGGGAAGTCGTCAGGAATATAACAGGCTCAAACGTGCTCAACTGCCTTTAGGGAAGCCACCTACTTCAAATTACCCAGCACAGGTCTATAAAGTCGCAGCACTGAACTTGCTCATACGTGGCTTTGATGAGGCAGTCTTGAGCGGCAGATCTTGTGCCGAGCCCAAAGGAGTGACTGGTACCAGACACAGCCTCACCCTTCAGATACACCTAAGCAGCTCACAGAGGCATTACACCTGAGGCAGCGGACTGTTTCAAACAGTTACCAAGTCTGCAGCAAGCAGGATGGGTGGCATTCCTTCCTCCATCTCCGTGCGCTGGTATCATCCGAGTCCAAGCCTCGGGTGGCAATTTCTGTTTCCTTGCCGCCACCTCGTGGCCACAGTCCGTATTTCCGTATTACCGCTTTCCAGGGAAAAAGCTACCGGCGGCCCCTTCCAGAGGCCACGTTCTGCGGGGGCTGTGCACCGAGACAACGGCACTGCACACGTGTGTAAGTACCGATGAACACTGTGTTTCACTCTCAGCTCTTAAAAAGTCTTTTTTAGACAAAATAGGTGCAAAATAATCAGTGGCAGAAGACCAGAAGCATTTTGTAACAATTGCACCATCCTTATCCTCGAAAGGAGTGTGTTATTATCAGTGTGAAATACATAACCAGGGGTGTTTAAATAACTGAAGTGATTGGGTCGAAGGTTTGTGGTTTTTTACTGCAACATACATTGAATGTTCACATATCAATGCTAAACATACTACTTTCACAAAGTAGCTACATTAAAAAGTTTTGTTGCGGTTTTTTTGGCTTTTTTTACTGTACTCAGAAATCATGAGATGGCATATATTTTTAGGAAGGCATTTGGACCAGCCCTGTCATCATAAAGAGAGCATCAGTGTCTCCCTGCCAGCTTGCAGCAGCTTCAAGGAGAATGAGACACAAAATGAGCTGGATCTACCCAAACCTAGTGTGAAATGCCCAGCAGAGGATGAACATTCCTTCACAGCCATGCAGGGTAAAACAGAGAAATGAAAAAAGAGCTGACTGCTAGGAACCCCCCTGTGCACAATTATGTTCCCAAGGGATAAGACACCACTCAAAATGCAACTCATTCCCATTATTCCCTCATGTGTGCTATACAGATGCAATGTCAGGGACTGCAAAGAAAAAGGTGCCAGTGCTGGTTATATGCTTCTTCATCCATCAGGAACACTGACACACACCACACAAGTACCGTCACTAAAAATTTATTACTGACTCCCACTGTACTGATTGGCATCAAGAAAACCAGGCAGAATATCACACTTTTTTAAGATTCCTTGAATTTCTTCCTAGCCTGAAATGCGGGGATAAGTGGGTGAGAGGAAAGGATTAACAGTTATCTGAGACAGCTGGAAGAGTGGCTAGTCAACAGCAAAAAAGAAGAAAATCACTGGAGGAAATTCTGGCAAATATAAGTAAGAAGTTCAACCCACTCTGGTTTAACAAGTTCATATGCATGAGCTGAGCAAGTCACCTACATGCAATAGAAGTCTTTCACAACTTTAAAGCAAACATATTACGCTAAGGATTACCATGAATTCAAAGCCAACATGTTTAACCACTGCCACAACTCAAGTATACACAATAATTACCACAGCAAAACTGATGTGCAATAGACTGACTTGTTTTCATGCCCTAACAGTTCGAAACTGTTTAATAAAGAAAGCTTTTGAAGTTGAAGTTTGAACTGTCAGTTCAAAACAGCATCATGGCAGCCTCACATCATGGCTGGCAGACAGAAGTGTTTATGACAAAATAGGATATCCCTCAGAAGATCACAACTGAATGGCCCACAGGCCTATGAAAAAGTGTACTAGCAAAGAAAGAATATCTGGGCTCTCCAACAGAAGGACTGCCAGCATATTCAGCACTAAGAGTGAAAAACATTTTGACAACACAGGCAAGGAAAGGTAGGATGCTATTGAAAAGCCACAACAAGCAGCAAAGCAGCAACCCTACTGATATCACTGAGACTTGAAAAGAGGTGGATTTACTTTGGCCAAAAAGTATAAGACATTTTAAGCAAAGGCTATGCACGTATCTTGGCCCACACCTCTAGTTCTCATCAGTAACCTACCCACTATTCTTTGCCAGGCCCCATTAAATCAGCTCAGCAGGTAACTTCCATTGCTACAACTGTTCAGAAGGTCTGGATCACTGCTGTGCATCCCACTGGGATGCAGCAAAGGCTTCTGCTTGTGTGTGTTTGGTACATTCATGTCTAAGCCCAGATCTGGAGCAGCAGAATGCACCTGTGCTGTACACTGTCAAACAAAGGCACAATTCTAATCTCACACATTTGATCTGTGTGGGACAGAAGCACAATACACAGACCCTGAATTCACTCCAGGAAAGAACAAATCTTTCCCTGTACTTTATAGTGTTAAGACACTGTTGGACAAAATGCAAATATACAAGGTTATCACTCGAGATTCTCAAGAACTAGAGAAGGGAAAAAATTTTCTCCCTTACTGACAAGGTGCAAGGAGGCAGAAATTTGCATATACTTGTATCCAGTCTACTAAAAACAGCTTTTGCAGACATATATTGACAGACCTAAGTCTTTTTCAAAAGAAAAAAAAACCCTGTGCTCCTCTAACAATGCAAGCATGTAAGTTTCTATGCATCCTCTAGCTAGAAAAGAATAGTTTAGTGGAAGAAGCAAGAGGCTGTGAGACAAGAGCAGTTCTAATCCTGTTGTGATTGGGAAGTTAACCTGAGTCTGCCTCTCCCCATGCGTAAAATGGGGATAATTAATCCTCACTTAACCATGTAAATTAAATAATGTTTCAACAGTGCTGCAAGTGCCACATATTAATTAATGCCTAGGCAATAAAAAGGTAAGAGGCAAAAGTGGAGCACTTTGCTACTTACCTGCAAGTTGAAGGTTGTGCTGCAATTTTAACAGAGGAGATATTGGGCACTTGGAAGATGAGACCCTACATTATCACTCAGTCTTAGAGAGAAAGATTTCTCTCTCTCTCTCTCATATGCACACAGCTATCAAGTACATAAAAGCCAAGCACACGTATTCTGCATTTCATATCACTTCTCTGCAACGCAGTAAGCTGATGTTAACCATGGAAATGCCACAAACAAACACACATAACCAAAGAGAAGACAAACATCATGCGAAGATCCATACCTTGAACACCTTCCAGAAGCAGATCAACGCCCTTTCTATAAAAGCTTAAGGCAGTTTCATAATCTTCCTCCTCCTCCTTCTTCAAAGCCAGTTTTATTAACTCGCCTGCCTTCTCCAAGTAATCTTGTTTGCCTGGCTTGGGTTTTAAGCTTCCAGTAAACAAACCAAGGCTTTCCTTTTCTCCTTCGGGTTTGCTCCACTCCTGCTCAGGTGCCAGTGTGCTTTGTACTGGGGGTTCAGAAGTAACACAAAGGCCAGCAGCTCTACTGGGAGAACTTTGGTTGGATGCCATTCCATCATCTAATTCGGCAAGAGAATCTACATCAACCGTCAGAGAGATCAGGTCGCTGTCACTGGAGAAGCCTGAAAGTCAGAAAGACACCCATTACTCTAGATTTCTCATATACCTTAGAAGCCTCCAAAATTCTTTATCCCATTCAAAGATCCAGCTCTTTTCACTCACACAGTTTTTTCAGAATGCCCACAGAAACTCCCCGATTGCAATGCCGTCATTAAAAAATTTTAGTACGTATAGAAACATATTTTTAAAAATTAACTGCAAACTCTGCAGAAGAACCCCTGGTTTTCATTTCAGTAGTGGGAATGAAGAGACCAACGTGTCACAGCCAACTTAAACTTTCAAAGCAGCTCCACCACTGGGCTCCAGGAAATTACAAAACTAAACCTTTCTGTGTGAGTGCTATTAGAAAAGTCAACCAGCAGGAGCCAAATTACTGTTGCAAGAAATCCCAACATACTGTTTTAAATCAGTAAGATGAAGCATCCTCAAAACAGTAAATTAGGAGTTTGAATTAACACAGAGTTACTGTCAGTTTATGTATCATGCAGCACTCAGCTCCCATGTATCACATATAAACTTCTTTCATTGCTAACACGTGATAAAATAAATTACTTTAAACCTCTTTCATCACTCAGATCTGAACTAACACATTTTATTTTACATTTGTCATAAGTCGCTATACCTTTACTGCAAGCTGACCTTCAGTAACTAAACCACGGGAACTTTTTATGGTTATTTGGGAATAAATGACAACAAAGGTATTTTATACTTATCCCATTTTATTCCATAAGGATTATCATCCACAAAAGGTGTTCACTCAATTATGATTTTCTAATGATTTAATTTCCACAGACGTAATGGAAACAACTTCTAGATCTCACCTCCACATTCCGATTGGCTCGTAAGGGTCACATCATCCAGCCCACTTAAATCCTTTCGAACTGAAAAGGACAAGAATGACAAAAATGCTTCTGACATCCATGTGTACAACAGATTACGGGTTCCCTTGCCATCAAAACAAAAAAGCATGACCCTCCTACAGGTAAAAGTATATAATATGAAACTGCTCTCTGACTGGCTATCAGAGATATCCATTTGTTAACACACCATTAAAATGGGGACAGTAGTATTAAGTTTGCCATTTCTCACTGCTTCCAAGGTTTAAAAAGAAAACACAGGTCCTTGTTTGGGTGGGGGATTATTCAAACCTCACACTCCAATCCACCTAATTTCAACAGCAGCAAGACTACAATCCCTGTGCCTCTCTGCTCTGACAATTTATGGCTAAGGAGACTTAACACAGGAAAGTTTTCGAAGCTGGGAGCTACACACCAAGGGAAAAAAAAGCCAGCTTTCAGTCTCAAAAACGTCATTCCAGAATAGTACCCTGCATGAGACATAGGGAGCAAGCCACAAATTTGGCAGTGCCACTTGGATATCAAGTAGCAGTTTGTTTTATCACCTTGGCATGTGTACCCACCAAGTCAATAAAACAGGCAACGAGGTCAAGACATTTAGCTGTTTGCATGCACAGAGAAAGTAAATTCTGAGCTAAAACCTGGTGTCTGTTTTCTCCTATATTATTGTCAGAGTGAAGAGTTTAACCACTTTTCCAGGTAACATGTTCTGACTTATTTTCAAAAAGTATGTGGCAGCAGCCAGAAGCTGACTCAAAGGCTACTAACTCAAAACTTTCTTTTACATTTTGCAGCTGTAGAGTTATAGAAGTTTACAATTTATGGAAGAGGAGTAAGAAGGCACTGTAGAAATAGTGCTCTTCTAAAAGCCAGCAGCCCCTTAACGTGAGTGAGAGGAAAAAGACATGAAGGAGAACAAATTACCAGCCACTCTCTGTCTGAAAAGCAAGGGACAGTGATACTTATGACACTAGGCTACTTGAGAGGAAGGGACAGGGTGCACACAAGACAGTGCTCCTGATCTTCACATGGAAGGGACATAAAGTGAAGTGTTCATGTAGACAAGAAAACTGCCTGTGTAGTCCCCAACCCCGCAAGAAAGAAAGAAAACTCACAACAGAAAGTTGGAGAAAGACAGAGGATTCATTAACTACTGTAATAATAGTGGGCCATTCACCTGCTCAATCTAGGGGCAGCAATATCAAACTTGGGGGTGGAGGACTGAGCATTTATTAAACACCATTTACAGGTATCAGGTGGTAGAAGCAGATCTGATTGATGGACAAAGAGTGCAGAGAGAAAGCATGAATGGAAAAGCCGGGGGTTTTGGAAGGGTGTTCTGGCCACCCAGACGAGACGAATTAGAGCCCATCCACACAGCAGATTTCACACAGACTCAAGTTCCCCTCCCTACAGGCCAGACAAAACCATATTTGCTCTTGTCTTGTAGCCAACTGGACCAAAAGCTGTATGAACACAGCTAGCATGGCACAGAGCCTGAGCTAATAAACTTTTCTTTAGGTCAGGTTTAGAGCCCAGAGCTGGCACCACACAATAACAGCCGTGGGGTTTCCAGTCATCTTACGGAGTCAGAAGCATCTCAAGAGCACAGACATATTTCTGGGAAGATAATGTGTACATGGTAAAACAGAAGGAGAGAGGAAAAAATGAGAATGAAAAAAAAATTAACTTCCTGATGAAGTTCTCTAAAGAATCTGGTAAGGTAATTGAGACAAACACTTATGAAGAGAAAGCTGGACATCTGAACATCATCTCATGAACTCAGAGAAGAAGACAAAGTGACTGTCAGGAATATTAGATGAGAATACTGATGCTGATATTGAACACAAATTTCTGTTCTTGTCTCTGCCTTGTGCAATTTCACCTGGTATCTGAAAAGTAAACACAGCTTCCAAAAATTGGTGGAAAGCCTGGGTAACCTGGGTCTCGAAAAGCAGATTCCTATGAAAGCATGAACTGCCAAACTCCTTTTACAAGCAAGATAATTGTTGCTTATTTTTGTACAAAAACATTTCTACTACTGTCAATTTGCATCTTCTACCATTAATGTGCACAACTTCTGCAAAATGAACTTTGTCTGAACAGATAAAAGTGAGAAAACACAACCCACCCTTAAAAGCAAACAGCAGCACCTGTTAAGGGATTGATTTGCTACTTGTCAGTACAACAGCCTGAAGGAGCAGTGCCCAGGTGGAGGCCCTCAGATGCCCACAGAAAGTAACACAGTGAACCAGCCACAGTTAACTGCCATAATCAGACGGGGAAAAATCAGATGCAGGCAGGAGGACGTGAGGAGAGGCAGGGAGAGGACTCAAGGCCAAGTATTGCCACTGCCATCTAGAGGCTTTAAAGATAGATGTTTCCTTCTGTCCATAGCCTCCCCCCCACCAAAATCTGCTTTCAAACATAAGAAGATATGAGCTGGAAGACATATAGGTTTTTAGAAAATGTAACTCCACAAAAGTCACATTCAGCATCTCCAAATCCTGTGCTAATAGTTGTTCCAAGTATCCCGTAAAAGCTCTCCAGCCGATTCAGAAGGGTATCAAAGAATTTTTCTACTTTACAGCATTTTTTTCTTTTCAGTATTTTATCTGACATAAAGGAAGTGGTTTTCTTCTGCTAAAAATGAGGCCCTTGTGAATAATGAATAGAAACGCTCACATTAAGCACTTTTAGAAGCACTCTTTATTTTACAAGGCACAGTGTAAAGCGAGTGCGTTGTCAGAATCTGGAATGTTATATTTCCCAGAAATCATTAAAACCCTTTAAAACTAGTTAGTGCTATTTATCATAACTGCCCTCTTCAACTAAACAGCTCTATACCTTTCCCTTCACAGAACAAAATATTGTGGGGACATTAGTTCATTAACATCATAGAAAGTACTACAAAATAAAATCCAAATCACTTCCCATATAGAATATATTATACGACTAAGCACAAAGTTATTGACATTGACAGATCCCAGTGACAAGTCATAAAGACTCAACAAAAAAAAAATTAACCAACCACTGTTAGAAGAAAAAACCACTTTTTGTTATGCAAGAACTGTTTTATCAAAGCAAATTTTTTTATACCAGAAAGATCAGATTCCTTCCCAAATAAGCTTAATAGGTGTTTGTATAATAACGTGGATTTATACATGAGTGCTAAACAATTCCAAATGAAAACTCTGGGGCTGGAGAAGAATTTCCTAGAAATCACAAGGACCAAACCTAACTCAGAAATGCATAAATATCTAAAGGATTACACAGTACACAGAAATGCTTAAGCTGACTCAGCCTAGGGGCAGGCAAGAAGCTCTAGTATAGTATTTATTTGGGCTGACTGACCCTTCCTTACAGCTATACTATTATTTAGTGCAAGTGAAATGCCACTAAAAGAGCCACTAAAATTACTCTACACATGGTGTCCAAGTCAGCACGTACACCCTTAGAAGCAAACTTCCAGAAGTGCCAACAGCTCTGCTGAGCCCAACTTCTCTCTTGCCAATCCCAGCTCTGGCATTCCAGCCACACCAAGCAAACAGAAACTGGAGGCCATGAAGAAATATGGCACTTGTCATTTATGAGCTGCTTTAAAACAGATCATGCTATGAGGTTATGTGAGAAGAGGAAGCAAACCTTCAGAGCTGCAGTCAGACAGGTTGTCAGTCAGAGAGTCAGACAGAGGCTCAACAGGACCAATCAGCTCAGAGCCATCATGCACCTCTCCACCCTGAAAGAAAGAGGGAAAGGAATTACTCAGCTGTTGTCCTCTATGGAAATTCTCACTGTATAGAAGTGATAGCCAAAATGGTATTTCCTAATCAGTGAATGCTCCATTAGTTTAGAATTAATGCATTTAATTAAACCATTGGGAAAATGAAACAAGGACTTTTGTTTAAGCCATGTTTGGTTGCCACAGACTGACTAGATATCGAAATATTTAGCCTACTGCAGCTTCAGAGTTCTGAACCACACAGACCTGCACACCCACATCTAACAGGGAGAGAAAAATAATGCTCCTGATCTCTTGTGTCCCATACAGTCTGTGCCCTTCAGTGGTGCTCCCAAGCTCAGCAGGTCCCTCACACAGGACTGTTTGTCCATCAGACTAATGTCCCACTCATGACCCACTATATCTTGAGCTCAGTCGTAGTTGAGACTTAACAGAGATACAAGGAGGACATTCCTTTCCAAGCCTGAAAGGAACCAAAGCTAAGAGAAGTAACAATAGCTCTAGAAACTACCTAAATTTTTTTGGTGTTTTTTAAATTTCTGCTTCACATCTCAGGTGCACACTTTCCGTGCCAATTTAACAGAAAGCACACCGTTTTCAAGGCCGTGCTGCAAACCGGCGTTGCTAATCTGTCCTGAACCAGCCCAGCACATTTTCACACAAGCCAGTTCATTCTTCTGGAGTTCATAACAAATAGATCCAGAGAGCTTTCCCTTCAGATGTTTCTAAGAATTCATTGTCCAAGTCTCTCTCTCCACAGTTATTTGCACAAAAATCTGAAAAGGAACAGAACCACCCCTGGGCAGAGCTAAAGCACATGGGCTGAGCTGGTGACAGACCAAACCTAAGGCTTTCTTACAGGAAAACATGACACCACATCAGTTAATAAGTGAGCCTAAACCATTGCATTTGCATAACTCCCCTTGAAGACATAGTTTCTCCTAAAAAAACATGGGTTTTCTAGTTTTATTCATTTCCTTGAAAAGCCAGAAAAGGTCCATTGGGAGGCTAAAACTAATACTTCTATTAAGCAAAGGAGGGAAAGAACTCTAAA
Source organism: Oreocharis arfaki (assembly GCA_013398015.1). Taxonomy (NCBI): domain Eukaryota; kingdom Metazoa; phylum Chordata; class Aves; order Passeriformes; family Paramythiidae; genus Oreocharis; species Oreocharis arfaki. The sequence goes on from VZRR01000855.1 coordinate 386,488, forward strand.
AAAGTACCCAAAACCACAGAAGCTTTTCCAAAGAACTGAAAAAATGGAAATGCAAATAAACCAAAAAGTAAAACAATCCAACTCGGTCTCTCACTCATTTATTGCCACCAAAGCTAAATGAAAACTATTTTAAGTATTTTAAAGAACACTGCAATAAATTCATGAAACCAAGCAAAGAATTTTAAGCTTTGATATAATTTTGCTTTTGTATATGTATATCATTTAAATATACTAAACACATTAATATGTTTAAGACCCATCTCAACCAGAAAAACGTTTCTTTAATTCCAGAGAGTTACTATCAATGGTACATGTAAATTTATGCTTATGAGTTCGCAGAACATTAGACTAAGCTACTGAAAATAAAGAGGTTTGAAGAAACTATTGAAAAGAAACTGCTTCAGCTGTAATAAAGAGGAAGTCCATATCAATATACTGTCTTAAAATTTGTTATGGAGACTGGTTCTCACAACACTGTACAAGCAGAACGTTGGACTAGTTATCTGCCAAATTTGTTGCTGTGGACCTGAGTACATAAAAGACCATAAGGAAACAGTGTAAACAGTCTTCACTCCTTAGTTTTGAAACTATAAACACCTACTTAAAATATAGGAACAGTGGTAATATTTTTATTACTTCCCACTGGAATTCATCATCACAAGTTTTGCTCATCATTCAATAAAAAAAATTTCAAATCCCTTCACCTGAAGTTCCTGTAAAACTTTCCACCTGGTAGAGGTGTGGCATGGAGTTTTCTTAAAGCCACATTTCCAGAGTGAATGGAAAACTCCCAGTCCCTTCACAAAGCATGTCAGACCAGCTCACTTCATTCCATGGTTTATAAAGTAAAGCACAACCAGCACTATACTTCAGTCACGTCGGTAAGAAGCAAATACCTCTGCAAATACTAACTAACCTTAAAAAACTCTTCCAGCTGTTTGCTGTTATAGAGAGCAGGGATATTGGCAGAAAACTGCAAGAGATCTTCAGCACATTGCCTTCTTTCTTCAATCACGGTTTCGTCAAATCGCCCTGGAACAGACACATAGATTGACAGTTTTAGAAATAGCTACACATTTATTTTGCAATAATAACTACAACAAAAGAAAACAAATGAGACAAAAGCAACCTTCTGGAGACAATGCCCTGAGTCTATGAAAGTCACTCCAACGCTTCAGGAGAACATAGCAAATCTTCAAACTTCCTATTCTCAATTGTCCCTAGAGTCCCGTCTTCTGCAATCCACTCGGATGATGAAAGCTGGCAGCTACGACAAGAATCCTTCGCCCTCTCATCGTAAGAATATGTGAGGCAACACTCTTGATTAGCCAAGAGACACTAACGGATGTCCAGTGTTATCTGACAATAAATGATACATGCACAATTTGACAATATGCCAGTCAGTGTCAGCCTTGATTACGGCCCAAATCCTGTAAGGAGCTGAGCAATCTTCACGTATTCTCAAGAACAACGCACAATATGAGCGGGCAGTAAACAAAGTACTACTAAAAGCCCCCAAACAGATCTTCAATTCCAAGGTGCCATTTATGGAGGAGACAAAGTGTAGGGGAGATGGTGAAGCCCTGCTACCAGGCACTGAAGCTTTCCTCTGAAGTAGCTCCATGCAGACAGGGTCTCATCTCCTTCTGGATTCAAGAAGTAAACAGAGCTGGGAAGCAGCTCATTTACTAAAATGTATGAACCTTCCTTTTTCTCTACCCAACACCCAAAACATTCCAATTAGAAAAAACATACCTAAAAAACAATCCCACAGTTCACCTGAAGAGATTTGCTTCTCAGGAGAAAACCCTTGGATTGCTACCTTAAATTCACATCCTTCACAATTGCACACAACTTATTTTAGCTTTTTGTATCAACATCACTTTGTTGTTGAAATAGTTACAAGTTTACAAAAGGAAAAGGGCAGAGGTTAACAGTAATAATTGGAGGAGAATAGAACAGATATTGCAACAGCTATACAGAGGAGAAAAAAGGACTGGGAAGACAAGTTCAAGAAACAGTACTGCCATAACAGCATGACCAGAAAAATAAGAACCACCTGTGACAGCTCTGTGGCATTAACCTTTGAAGAGGACAAAAGAAACATTGAATACAAAAGCAAATTCATTTATACTTAGAGCAAGCAGAAAAATAATCCCAGAAGAAAGTATCAAAGCAGGATTCTTTCCAGAAATTCTTCAAGTAAATAGCTCCTGCCCATGCGGTACCAGAAAAAAGAAAATAAAACTAAAAAGACACACACATACTCACAAGATCACAAACAAAGCTTTTGGGGCTTATTTTTCCCATGAAAGAAAAGAAAAGACATCATTGGGCTAATTTTCAGCTGGACTGGTTCCGTGCCTTGCTCACCCTGCCGTTTCAGCTGTACAAACAGGAGCAGCTGTACAAAAGAGTGAGCAACAAGCAAGCAGAAAGAAGGCAAAAGCAATGCTACCACGGTGAGTGGCAACATTGAAATCAGGCCCTATTAAACTGCTCATCAAATTCCTAAGTCTTCAGAGCAACACTGGGGGTGCATTAGGGCTCTTGGTTCATTCCATGCAAAATTGGACATCATGGAAAGAAAACAACTTCCCTCAGCAAAGCACAGCAGCATGAGACAGCTAAACGAATCTACAAAAATCATACAAACGCTGGTACAATGCAGTAGAAAATCAATTGTGAAGAAGTAAACACCTAACAATACCAGAAACTGACAACTTTTGCAAGAAAGTCATCCCGTAAGACACTTTTCCTCATTTCTCAAGAATCTCTCCCTGTTTCATTTCATCAAACTCAATAAAAACTAATTTTCCTTATCCACATCTTGTCAGTATCTCCATTGGGCACCAGACAGAACACACGAGGCCCAGCCCTGCCAGGCTTACCAGTGTGTATTCACTCTTTGCCAGGCAGCTGCAAACCTCACAGGAATGAGCTGAGCCTGCCTGGCCCTCAGCAGCACCAAAGCACGTGCTCTCTTCTTACTCAGCTGCCATTTCACAGACTTTGCAGAAATACAATTATATTTGCAACCATCTTTAGTCTCCAATTTAGCTGATATTAGCCACATCAGTACGGGGTTTGACTTCCTGGCAGCACAATTACACAAGCCTTAGTTTCTTGGGAAGCTGAGCTAACGAAAATAAAAATACATGTTTGAACAGAGCTATTGAAACATTAGTCACTGTCGCATTTTCCAGCCCATTAGCATCATGATACACTGTCAGGAAAACTGCTTCTAGAACTAGAGGGCTTTAGGGGAAGAAAGAACATTATTCAGTACTGGTTCAGTTCACAGACCTCCTAGCATCTTGCTGGCAGTTTACTTCCCAGGCAACCCTGCCTAACTCCTTCCTCCTTTTCTTTTTTTCATACTTTTAAGCAATGTTGTATTGCTCAACACTTTCATTATCACCCTTCTCAAGGAAATGCTCAAAGGTGCTTACACAGCCAGCTGACTCTTCAAACATTTCTATCAGGATGTCATTCTGCATCTAAATCAACATTATTTCTGCTAGTCTTTACAGTCTCTCAGACATATACAAACTTCATTATAGGGATCATGTCTTTCTGATATTTTTGAGAAGTGTCAACTACAACTTTAGCGTATAACACAGCTGTTAATCCTCCAGTGATGATCCGTTCAAAATTTCCTATTTACGTGGAAATGAAATGTAAATTTCTGTGCAAAGAATACACAATTAATTTCGTGGAGCAGACCTGAAGAACGAAACACCCAGCAAGGTTTGTGTTTGTGCTTCAGTTAGTTTCTCACAAGACTCTCTACTGTACACAACACCAAATTCATAAATACGTTACTTCATTCAGTGTCTTCAAATACAAAGGGCATCCTTATGTGAGCTTTATAATGTAAATTGTCTTTCTGACTCACTGCTAGCATGTTACCAATATCTGGGAGTTTTTCGTTTCTTTTTTGGTGGGGTGAGCGGTGTGTACTAATTTTTATACTAAAGTACATTTCTGCAGTTGTTAGATGCAAAACATGCAGATTTACCCATATTTTGGTAAAATGCCACGTATAGTCAACATACAGAAATACTTAAAAGTGTCCAACAACAACAACAAAAAAGAAGTAGCTTGAAAGTACTGAAGAAAATTATGCTGATGCATATAGGACGGGAGAGTAATCGTGTCCCAGATAGAGGTATCATAATTTTAGCAGCTGGATATATAAGGGCATTTTATATTTCCATGATCAAGTTCACTGAGGTTTTCCCTATAAAACGGGTGGAAAACATTCAAGTGAAGTACAGAGAAAGTCAGATTTCTTTTTCCCACTCATAGCAAGTTTCATGCTTTGATAGGAGCAGCTCTACTGCAACAGCATAAAAATACACACTTTGTGGCAAGTCTTTAGTTGCATGAAACACAGAAGCACAGCATGACGCATTTGTTTTTAAACACATCTCAGTTCTCCACATCATCTCCTGAAACTCCGAATGCTGAACTGGAGATGCTCCTCAGGTTAAACACTTCTACTGCAACTAAGTTCTATTGTCAGAACCACCAATGCTCATTTTGCAAAGTGCACTCTCTGCAAAGCAATAGGCACAGACATTATTTAAAGCATAGGTATCCTAAAAAAAAAAAATTAAAAACACCAGTTGCCAGCAATTCCCCTCAAAGGTTTAATTAGAAACTAGTCTAAAAGCTGCAACAATTGTAACATCACCACAGGGAAGAAACACTGCTGAAATGGTCCATCAAAGCAGCATGGAAACAAAACATCTTCAGAGAGACGGACTTTGCAGGTCATCACTAACAGAATGAGACAGAAAACAAGTTTACCAAAACCTTTTTATCTACTAACATTTTTATGTTTGCTCTAGTACAAAAAACCCTGGGATTTTTGTTTTAAATTAAAATAAATCATATGGCAGTTACTATGTGTAGAACTGAGATGGAAGGATACACAGTAAAATTTTATGTTGTAAACTGAAAAATAATTTTCAAATTGGAGAGTCAGACAGTTCTGTTCCTTTCAGCTATGTATCAATCATTTAAAATTTCTTTTCACATTACCTCCATTTTTCTGTATTCTTCTGTGTCTCATTTTCATTTAAATGTAGTGGGGTTTATTTTCGTTTAGTTTTAATTTCAAAGAGCTTTTTCATAAATAACTGCATTGAATGTTCCTGTGGATTTCCTTCTCTCACAATGTACACTGCAGTTACTTTTGTTCACTAAATACAATAGAAGGATGTTTTTCAGAAGGGATTTCACTCAATTCTTCCCTTGCTTACAGAGCTAGTGTAAAAATAGTTAATTTACATTTATAGCAATTTTAAATTATTTAAGATATTAGACACCTATACTCTCTTCCACCCTGATGCTCTTTTACCCCTCTCTTTTCTTCCCTATGAATAGCTATCATATCTTCTACCTGAAATTAAATTATCCTTTGCAAATACTAGCTTCGTAAATAATTTGTCCGGTGAGAACTCTATTCTGTAAATCAGATATAAAATAACCTCAGAGTGGAACTAATACTACATGCTTTATTTAACCATTATTGCCCATGCTCTGACATAGCACCAAAACTTACCTCACTTCCAACTCCATAAATAAGCAAAAATAAAATTACATAAAACTTGGGTACAATTTGGCTGATGTGAAATACAATTTAAATCAGGAATTTTACCCAGCTCTGCACAGAGAACCACAAAATCTGCATCAGAATTCAGATTCACAGATGCATGCCAACAAATGAGAAATGTGCTGGATGCTAAAACATACCAGTCTGAGATATACAGAAAATTTGGGAAAAAAGCCTCTAGATTACTGCCCAACACTGCTAAAAAATACCACACAAAGAAAACCTGCAAAAATCAGCACTAGACATGCACCAAAACACACCAAACACTGTCTGGGTGCTAAAACACGCACAACACATCCAAACCATGCAAAAACACGTATGGCACCAAACACAAAAAACAGACACAACACATGGAAACTGCAAATACACATAAAGCATCCACTAGAGGTATGGCAAAAAAAAGCCAAACATGCTCAACACTAAAAATGTTTAAAATATGGGGAAAAAAAAAAGATGTGGTAGCAGGATGGAAAAAGAAAAAAAAAAAGGCAAACCCATGCTGAAGTGTGCTGTAAGTTTAAAAAACCACCAAACATATTTGAAAGACATGGCAATGGAAATCAACACTGCAGCAATGACTAAGAAACAAAAACCATTTTTTAAAAAGTGCAAAAACCTTAACAAAAAAAAAGAGAACATGAGAAATTCATGCCAGAAGACGTCAAACCTATTGGACACCCAAAAAACCACTGCAGTAATGCCAGACATACTGGGACAACACTGTAAGAACCAAAATCCACACCAAAAAACACACGGAAAATCCAGACCAAAAACAAGAGCATATGCCAGATGCATTTTAAAAAAATGCCAAATATCCTGGACACTAAACCCCATACAAGGTACACAGAGAAACCATAAGCACAGACTGAATGCTAATTAAAAAAACAAAACAAAAGAAAACAAACCACCAAACTAAACCTACTTGTAAACACCATAAAAAGGCTTTAACAACCCCAAAACGCCTTAGGCTCTGACAAGCATGCCCAAAAACACCTCAGAAACCGAAAACCTTGCCAAAAAGCACATTAAAAAAAGAGCATCTGGTAGATTCATGCCAAAAAAAAAAAGCCAAACATGTTCAAAGACTAAAAACCATTAAAATGCCCAATAATTGTACATGGTAAATCCATGCTAAAAAACCCCACCAAATATACTTGACACACAAAAAATGTCCTACTGAGTAACTCCTAAACACACTGAAAAATCATACAGTATACGAACACAAAAAAACCCCAAAAAACCCCAACAAAGAAATCCTGGATAGAAATAACATCATAGCCATGCTCTAGGAACCAAAAGCAAACATAAAAACACTCCAAATCGACTCTGGAAACCTTGCCAAAAGAGAGAGGACACGCCATAAAACCACTGAATGTGCTGGACACTAATCATCATGCAAAGTTCATAAGAAAACATAACATAGGCTGGATGCTTATAAAAAAATAAGCATTTTTTTATAAAAAATAAAAACCAACTTTTTGGTTATAAAAACCAACTTGTAAACTCCATGGAAATACCTTAGTAACCTCAAAACCAGCCCACAAACTAAAAAGTCCAACAAAAAACGCCTTATAAGCCAAAAAGCCTGACAAAAACCACAGAAAAAGGCCATGTGGCAGATTCATGCTAACACACCACCAAACACATTGAGTACTTAAAACCTGTTAAAATTTCCAGTAATTCTTTCTGGTAGATGCACACGAAGGAAATCCAAATTCAAGCTGGACACTAAAAAAAACTATCAAAAAACAACTCCCAAAACCCAACAAACAAAAAACCCCATTCTACAAGGTTAGAAATGCCTCAGAAACACCAGCAGAGTACACAGCAAGTACCTGACAAAAAGAAAGGTCAAACATGTCAGACTCACTAAAAAATGCTAAAACCTGCTTAACAACCTACAGTGTATGCATGAAAAAGAAAAGCTACACCCAAGAAATAGGGGATCCAGCAAAAAACCCCACATAAACATGCTGCAGCAATGCATTAGGAACCTCCTCTTGGAGGTTGTTTTGGCAAAATATTTAGCTAGTACCTGTAAAACTAATCTCAAAAGCCTAGCTCGATAAAACTGGCAAGTGGAACCAAATTCCTATAATAAAAGTTCTTTTCTGTAACAACCACTTAATACTGTAACACAGCTCATCGCTAAAAATCAGACAGCTCATGTATAAAATATTTTGTTTGCTGTTGAAGTGCTGTTCACAAAGCTAATATAGACTTTATGCTCCTGAAAACAGGGAAGGTATGTTGTAAAGATACAGAACATATACATCAGTAAATATCTCAGCTATTATGTCTAACATGGAGGCAAGGACATGAAAAACTCTTATACATCACAAAACTAAAGAAAAGTATGAAGTGATACTTGATACCAGCACACCTACAAGTTGAGTAGTAAAAGCACAAAGAAAATTTTCCATCCAGCTACAAAACAGGATGTATTTATAGACACTGAGATGTCAGAGAATTTCAGCAGGTCAGGAAGAAATTATGCTTACCAAACACTATTGCTTTGGCAAAAGGTGGAAAGAGCTCTGTGTGTCTGCATAGGTTTTTATGAATTTGCCAGAGATCTTTGTGCAGTTTCTTAAAGTCACTGTATCTCTTCCAAACGACTATCTGGAGCAGAGAAACCAGAGAGAAGTATTAGTGAGGTTCATTGTTCATATTACATCACGTCACAAAATCACTGGTTTCAACACACCAGACCATTAACTTCAGCAAATTTGTTAAACAAAAAATACACAATCTGAACTGCCAACTGTAAAAAGCCTAAAAAATGATCATTATCTGTCCCCAGCCCACATTTTGGCTAACAACACTACAGTGCATAGAAAAAAAATGAGTAAAATCTGAAAGGAGGGCAGAGGCAGCACTGCTGCAGCCACTCTAAGATCCAGACCTACACAAGAAGCCAGTAAGAGAGGAAGGAATGCCAAACAGGAGTGTTGCACTATCTAGCATTCAACAGCACACTGTGCCTGGTGCAGCTGCAGGTGTGGGAAAGAGACACAAAAGCAGAAGAGAAAACCAGGGAAGAGAAGTCAATACAAGCAAGGGATTTCTAGGGATGGGATATTAAGCATCCAGGACTAGAAAACAGCTCCTAAGCTGTGTATGTAGTGTTGATTAGCTGTAAATGCAAGCCCCCATTTTAAATGGTTTTTCATAATAACACCAAAAAGAAAGAGTATGTTCCTTTTGTAATCTAAACAAAAACTCCATCTTAGGAATACAAAGGCTTCATTGGTTCATTACACCAGATATTCCTGATCCATCCTTTCCAGAACGTAGTCGTCTCCCAGTCAGGTATCTACCTTATCCTTCTTCCATCCCATTCTTTCCATTCAAGAAAGGACAAGAACCCAGAAGGAAAATCAAACCAAGGAAAGAAGTAAACAATAAAATTTACACTTGACTGCTACTGGATTTGTTATCAGGATGAAAAGAAACTAACAAAGTTTTTTATATCCTGACCTCAGTTTTGGTCAGACTCACTATGCCATCACAATACTTCAACACTAATGTAAAGTGATTAAAGTAGAACAGAAAGGAAAAAAACAAGGAGAGAGAGAGACTGCATGCATTCAGCAGCTGATTCCACAGTTGCATCAGTCAAATGTCTCAATTAACTTAATACAACTAACCACAACTTAAAATATTCCACGTATTTCTGAATGATTTAACAGGTCACCTTCTCATGAGCAATCATAATTGAAAAAGTTGAAATTTTTTTCAAGCAAACCAGATTTAGAGCTAAGCAAAAGGTCTAGATTTAGAGCATTTTTGTTGGCTTTTTTTTAATAAATATTACTATCAGAGGCTTTCTAAGTTTCAGCAGATACAAGTCCAACCTACAGAACAAGGCAGATATAAGGTAAGAGGATTGTTAACAGTGGATATGCAAAGCTTTAGTGCAGCAACACCCTACCCACCCTATAAATTTAGCCATACTGGAACCAGCAGTCCTGATTCAGACTCCCTTATTGGCACACATTTTCATGAATTAATTACAGCTGGTACTCAGTGAAGCGTAATACACAAGTGAGGAATCTCAAGAAGGCAAATTAGTCATTTTGCTATCAAAAATAATAATTTTTCAATGCTAAACTTTTATCTAATCCAATAGCCAGAAAGTGGATGATTAGCACTTCTTGAGCAGTGCGCACACAGAACACAAAATCGCTTAAGATGGTGAATTCTTTAAACAGTAAGTTACTGTATTGTCAGTACTTGGAGACAACATGAAAAGCTGCCAGAAAATAAAAGAAGAGATTTCATTCCACTAAAAAAGCATCATTTTTCACTCCTACAAGTGATCACTCAATAGTCAAGAGGAAAAAAATAAATATCCGTAAGTCACTTGCATAGCAAAAGCAGTCAAGGTTAACCTAAAACCTTTCAGAAGCCCATGGAAAACATGCCTTTGCATGCACGTGGCACGTGCCCAGCAAAGACAGCAAAGCTCCCATTCTAACATCCTCATTAGAAATAAGATTTGGAGGAAGGACACACTGTACTTTGAGGCCCAACGAAGCACAGCGAGTGTATCATAAAACATATGTTAGACTTGTAATGCAATAAGGTGCTTGTCATGGAGAGAGCCAGACCTCTATTAACTCATGCAACTCATCTGTTTCTCAATGAGTAAGCCTTTCTCCTAAATGAAAAGGAAAAAAAACCCATAGGACTACCCTAGATGCAATTGCCTTACACACCACATTGCCACCATCGGCCCCCAGAAGCAAGGAAATTAAAGGTAGGTCTGTTGGCCTTTCTGTATCTACTGACACCCCCACACAAAACTTCAGGCTAATTTTTCATTCTTTGAGAAGGAAGCCCTTACAAGGTTCTCTTCCTTCCTGCCCCAACAACAACAGCTGGGATTACATTGAGTTGTAATTGGCTGCAGTGAGAGAGGTGCTGTAGAAATGACTTGTATCCCAAAGGGCAGCCAAAAGAGGTGACAGAAAACAGGCAAGTGGAGTTGAGGTCACAGCACACAGCCTTATGTGCAGCTGCACATATGTAAAGAACGTATTAACACAGCAGTGGCATTAAGAGACTCCTGAAGGAGGAGGCAGGCACAGCTAAGTGGTCCTACATGGATGTGGGAAGCGGGTTACATGAGGCAGATCCTAAAGCAATGGGGTGGTTGTGTGCACAGGATTTTCTGTTGAATTTCTTACTGAGCATGCTGGAAAACTGAGGTAAAATTATTTTCAGTTGGAGCAGATTATGGCACATTCTTTTTCTTTCAAAGGCTGCCCACAGTTCTTTTTTTATTGTAAGAGGCCATGTAATAGAAAAGGTCTCAACATATGGGGTTTTCCAACTACAATTCCCCCTTACGGCAACTACCATCTAGGACACTCCTTGTAATAACCAACTATTTTCAGATAATGCTTGTAACAGAATCACCCCACAGCTAACATGCTATCACATGCAGAATAATTAATACGGTACAATGCAGAGTGGAAAAGGACAACTAGCAAGAAGTTCATCTCCTATTTAGGTCCTCTTATTGTCTAGAGTATGTGAAACTCTGCATGGGTAACCTACAGCCACAGATCACAGCAACAACTAAAAGATACCATTTTGCTGTTGTCTCAAAACTACTTAACATATATTCATGCAATACTCTAGCTGAAAGACACTTACAACATATTTTTCTGATGAATGGACTCATCAACAGCTCTTACAAAGTGTTTTTCCTCACAAATGAAGATTAAGGTAATAGCAGAATGTGCTCATGGATAGGTTCAATTCAGAAGTCTCCCTGGAAAAGGTGAACATCAAGCTACAAACTACAGTAATGCAGTTCTAAACTAGATCCATGATCATCTCTGATTCTGATAGGTTATTTTAATCTCCTAGAGATTTTTTAAAAAATGCAAAAAGCACGAATGCTCACGCTTGCCTGATTCTCCAGATTTCAAAGAAGGATGCAGTAAAGGGGTGTTAGATGTATTAGCCAATTCTCACCTCTGCCAAGCCACCAATCAGTAACTCTGCTTGACCACACAGAGATGCAATGAATTGTTACAAGCTCTTCTTTCATCAACTATGCAGGTTCTCCTCAACTGCAGTAAGACACTGCACCAGAAACTGAATATATGCACATGTTACAGGGTGCCTAAAAAGCCATAAGGTTGTGCTTTTGAGGGAAGGTTTTGCAGGTACGAAGTATAATAGTAACCATGTCAAGTCATTACAAAAGAAAAAACATCCACAACACACACACATGGTGTACTTCTCTCTCTCAATAAACGGCTCCTGTGACAGACTTTTGAGGTATTTAAGAGGCACAAGAATAGAGCAGACCCTTACTCGTAGCCTCTTCAGAGGAGGCAAAGAAAAAGCAATTTTAAAGTTTTGTCAAAGTATATCACCGGAAAATACTAAAGGAGCCTCAGAGAGATAGGCATAATATAAATGACTTGCAGTCTAATCTCTCAACTACTCCTACACTCCTCCATTTTCCCTCTTCACTAATAGACAGTAATGGTGCAGGCTTTTCAGTGAAGTATTGGTTAAAGAGGAAAGGAGTACCTACAACTGAGACCTAAGACTTGAATTGTGGACTGATCTCTAATTTTACCAGTAGGAGTTAAGTAACCATCAATTTGCCAATTCCAGTCCCGAGAAAAGAGCTTGTAAAGTTATCAAAGCAGTTTTGTCATCAAAAGACACTTTACTCCCGAAGACTTTGTTTCAAGTCACCATTCATCACTGAGGGATGAAATGCATCATGTTACACTAGCTACTGTTTTTAACTATGAAAGCTAAAGACAAATGGAAACATACAAAAATTGTTTGCTCAATTACAATGACAAAACACACAGAAACTGCTAAATTACATCAAAGATGCTTCAAAAGGCATAGCGTGATACATAAAGACATTTGCACAAGTTTAAACTGTTACCTCCTGGACATCCTCTGGATTTTTTCTTGAAACAATCTGAAAAGCAAAACAAAAATGAAACCACGTAAGCGTTTGGATTTTCAGTCTGAAAGTTAAAGAATAACATACAATGATCCGTTGCTAAAGAGAGAAATCAGGAAAAAGGCAAACAGCTGCATGGTCCTGTACACTCACAAAGTTTTCATTTAGTTTTAGAGAAGTCTAATACCCAAAGACAACAGGGTGAGGGATTCCAACAGCAGTCAGTCATGATCACACAGAAAGACGTACATTCTAGACAAAATGGCACAAAAGGCATCTCTCAAAACAAAGCTATGTAGAGCACATCTCCCATCGTCTTTCCAGTCTCTTCCTATTAATTCATACTAGCGCCACTTTACTCCCATTAAGAGGAGCTCACTAAGGCTGCTTGGCTTAATATAAGCTGCACACAACCTCACTGTGAACGTGAGGATTTGTATTTAATAAGACAGTGTTTCCACTTTACTCACAATCACCAGAGCGCAGACACATCTGACTATCCTCGCGCATTTGTTTCTCCTTAAAAACTCTTTGCCTAATTAATTATAAATGACTTTGTCCAGGGGAAAATTGCAGTGAAAATCAGGCTTGGCTGCACACCATAAAGAAGCCTGTATTTTGTCAGGATTTTTTTTCTTTAAATAAATATTGATCACAAAAGCCTTTGCAATCCAAGTTTTGTATTGGTCTTATAAACAGCAGTAAGAGCATATCCCCACAAACACACAAACCAAACAGAGACATCTTTAATTCATAACTGCAATTCTCTTGTGCAAGTCAGTATACCCTTCATCATAAGAGCCAAAGCTGTTTAACAAAATAATTAGTCTATTGTTAGCTAAAGCAAAATAGGGCATTCTCAATCCAACTGGGACTATCCTCAGCGACACACCCCGGAATAATTGATGCCCTGAAGAGGTGATGCGTGTAAGGAAGCGCAGGGAGCCCACACTACTTGCACCCCAGAGACTCATACACCATCCCGCCGCACCGCGAGCACCATGCAGCTGTTGCTCCGAGATGGAAGCCACTGAATCCACAGTTTCCTCTTGCTAAGTGACAATAGCATACCTCTTATATCTCCCACAAATTTAGCTCTCTTCCTCCCTTCCATTTTTCAAGAATCCTTGTCAAAGCCTCCCAGATTCAGTACCATCAGTTTACTACAGCCCAGCCACTCATCCATCACACATTTTGGAGAAGACAAAAAAGAGAAGTGTTACCTTCTCTAGCAATCTCCCAAAAGACCTGAAACATTTTCCTTCACAACTCTATGTTCTTTCTCTCACCTTGCACACCAAAGTCCTCTTCTTCCAGTGTAGTCTACGCTGATAAAAACTTTTCTCAACTTTTCCTTACTCTTGAGTAATCTAACATTTGGCAACTTTACCAAATGTTAACCTTGGTGGCTGTTGCTCTTTCATTCACTACCTGGCAGTTTATAAGTACAATTGGTGAAATATTTCTAACCTCCTTTTCTAATTGCTGGCGTACGTGATGCAAGGAGCCTGTAGAGCTGGGGGAAGAAAATATCACAGGCATGGCTACACATCACAGAGAACACCAAAGGGCAGACACCAACTGCTTCGCTTTGCAATTCACCTTTACTTAAAGCCTTGCAACAGTTTTGGCAGCTAGGTAAGTTACCAGATGGGCAGAAGGAGACCCAGAGAGATGAGTAATTACCCAGCCAGTTAGTAAGAATCTGGAATAAAACCCAGAGGCCCTGTTTCACACTTGTTCTCATGTTACACTGCCTTCTATATCTACCAGCCATGCCAACTTTAAGTCAGTATGTAATAATTTATGTGTTGTCCTACTTTGTTCTTTGTATCCTTTTCTGAAGGTCAATCTCAGAAGAGGTCTGCCCCTTCCATCCAGCCTATAGTCAACCTAGAGACTTGGCAAAGATGACCCAATCCCCCAAATCTCCCATGTACATTTTTTTAGTCCTTCCACAAAGATCAACGCAGTCAGTACCTTCTGCAAATCTGTAACACAAGCAACTTTAACCTATTTTCAAAAATATCATTAGGATACCCACCAATGAGCTAAGCAATGCGTAATTACTGCACTAGACTCTGAACACAGAGATCCTACAAGGATCCTCAACATAGAGGAAAGTATTTCAGATTATCCCATTCTTCATCTGACCTGCAGATATCCAACATAACTCATTTAAATTTTAATTATCGTTATTAATTGTAATCTTCCAAATTCTCTAAACTTTTATTAGTGGCCTATCTTTTCAGGCATCATTAAAGAACACTCCTCATATCACAACTTGCTAATATCTCTATCTGTTTCTGAGCATTTGGAAATGAGTATTAAAAAGCCAATATTCATTTAATCTTGTCTGCATTTACAATTATGTCACAGTTTACAAGTAAATAAAATATATAGTCTGCCATACAAACAAAACTTTTAAGGAAAAAGCTGCAATAAGGATAGACCCACTTGGCACTCAGAAGAGACTGCATGGGTAGTTACGCCTTGGGCCAGATGTTTAGGACATGCTAAACAAGTGCTTTCTCATCCATGATTATTTATCTACGTTACATTGAAACAGAAATTTCCTTTAACTTCATTTCACAAAGGATTCACTCATATACCACACTAAGGAACCACAAATCTCCACTAACACGTACTGACTACCCTAGATCTCAGCCGGAATGATATTCGACACAACAGGAAGATCCACCTCACTTCTTTCCTGGCGGTCCCCCAAAGTTGCTGAGCATCAGCTCAGCAAATACAGCTGGAATGCTGTGATACCACCCATGGAGCCAGACCACCGCAGGAACAGGAGGGAGGAATAGGAGCAAAGAAACAGAAGGGGTACCAGATATGTACACTGAATCCTTTTTAAACCATTTTATTCAATTTTCCAAATCTTCACTTCAAGTACTATGCAACAGATTACCAGAGTCCTGTTGAAACAAAAGTTATTTCTATTTCTGCATTTGTGAGTCCAAAGCACCCTTTGCTCCAAAACAAATGAAATGATTTTTCACTTTGAGGATTTTAGCTATCAAAACACAGTAGTGATCTCTGGCTAGGTCAGTTGAATTTGGTCAGTTCACAGACTGATCAGCTCCTCGCTCTGCACTCACTCACACGCAGTCAGCGCACCACCCGATTCTGCACTGCCTCGCTAGGAAAGGCACCAGAGCACCCACAGTTTATGGGACAAGGAGGGAGAATGACATCCCCAACTAGTTAGCCACAACTTGATTTTGGACAATTCTACAGAAACCAAAACATCACAGAGAAACTTAAGTGGCTTTAGCCAATAAGAACAAAGCCACCAAAGTAAAATAAGTAGCAGAAGTTTTGGCTCATTCCTATTAGTCCCTTTTGCACTGACACAACTTTTTAGTACACACACTTGGCCCATCAAGAGTTAAGGCAGAAAGATGAGACTGCACTGTTCTCCTCTCTCCCTGTATTTCAGGAAAGGCTTTTTAAATCAAAACATCATAGGAAAAAGCAACTCGTCTCTTCACAAATACTAAGTTGTATTGGACTAAAAAGAACAGTTTAAACATATTCTCCCCATATTTGTGTTTGGTGAACTTGGATATGTATATTTGACCAAAAAAATTGTTTTAAATATTTTCAGTTTTACAACTAAAACTAAAAATCATATAAACTGATCATAGGCTAACCACATGACACTACAACCTCCATACATATACAGAATGCTGTATTCTTTTAATTTAAAGGAGGGTGCTTATAAGCATATGTTGCTCTCACAGGCAGGATGTCTACAGCTGCAGTTACTACGGGATCACAGGTCATTTAAAGAAACTCTGTCTCTCTGTGACACTTTTTGATGCTCTCAAAATATCCCACCACATCTGTGAGCTGAACTCCCACTCCTCTTGCACCTATCTCCACGTATTCACTTACTCTCCTCCCTTTTTTGGTATAATAGGAAAGTGGAAGAGAAAAAAAAGCAAGTAACTTCCCTAGAACAGACGGAGCTTTCAGCAAAGCCAGCAGCTCTCCCAGTATCTGCAGCAGCTTTCCTGCTTCTCGTGCTAGGCCTGACTGACCCAGAGCCCTCTGCCCGCCCAGGCCGGACCCTGCTGGGCACGCTCAGCCCCCGTGTGCGGCTCGGGCAGCTCGGCGCTGCCAGCGTGGGCGCGCTGAGCCCACGCACTCCGCTCCCTCCCGCTCCTCCCGAGCCCGCTGCGCTGCGGGGCTGCCAGGAAGGCTGAGCAATCCCACTGCAACCCATCCACGAGATCTGGGGCGGAAGAACGGGAGAAAATGAGAAGGAGCTGTTTGTTTTTAAGCTACTCTCTCATGCCCTGCAAGGGACAGCAGGGGAATTGAGCGTTAATTGCAGAGCGCGTCTGAGGCCATTACAACGTTGCGAGGCTACAAGTTTGCAGGACGAGACCGGGGCTCGGCTCGGGAGGGGCCACCGTGTCCCACCTAGCCTCGCTCCCTCTCTCCCACCCGTGTCCCTCACAGGGGCTTCCACGTCGCGGCCGGGCGCGCCAGGATCCCCACGGGCACGGCAGCCGCGGGCGCTATTCCGCACCCAGCGGCGGCTTCACAGCTCGAAGGCTGGGCAGGCCGGGAGCGGGGAGCCGCGGGGGCGAGGGGCTGGGCGGCGGCCGCCGACTCACCCGCGCCGTGACCTTGTAGACGGTGTGGCCGCGGGGGTGCCGGCGCGGCTCCGTCACGGTGTAGAAGCGGGCCAGGTCGGCGCCGCGCTCCCGCGGGCTCAGCATCCTGCTGCTGCCCCCGCCGCGCCGCCCGGCACAGGCGGAAGCGGCGCCCGGGAACGCCCCGCCCCGCCNGCCCCGCCCGGCCGCCGCGGGATGCTCGGGTGCGGGGATCCCCGGCTCGTGACCTCTCCCGCAGCTCCAAAGTCCTCGCCGCAGGGATGAGGCCGAGGTGTCGCGGCCCAGACGTGGCAGGCACAGCCCGGCGGCGGCGCAGCCCCGTTGCAGGTGTTCTGCAAGGGTACGGCCGTGGGGGATTTACACTTGGCGGGGACTGACCGACGAGCCCCTTGCTAACACAGGCGCCCGTGGCCTCTACAAATCCGTAATGAGCCCCTGGTACGCCGCTCCCAGCGTCTGCCGTGGGCTATTTTAAGCTATGCTGCCCTAAATCCATAGGCCTGTAACGCAGAAATTACTCACGGATTTTAAAGAGGAATGCTACCAGAAAGGCAAGTTTGATGGTTATTGAGTCACCATGTTCTGTGTGTTGTGTCTCCTCCAGGTTCTTTGAGCTGTACCTGGACTTCTCCCTGCGGATGGGCTCTCGTGCGTGCACAGGTCTGCGGAACACTTTGGTGTTAGGAAACCCTCAGGGTTTGAGGGGCATTGCTTCAGTTCTAAAGAGCATAACTATGCTGCAGTACCCTGTCCTTTCAAAAGATTACCTTCGATTTCTTGTCTGTAGTGGGATCTGGACCAATGTAGATCTCAAACTTCAGATTATATGAACTGCTAAGATTTATTTTTTTTTTCTAATCACTAGGCTTTTATTCATTTAATTGCAGATGTTAAAAAAAGCTTTTCCTTACCAGGTTATTAATATCTCTGCTCTCATGCAGGTTTTTGATATAAAGTATTTAACAATACTTAATTGCGTGTCTTTGTGAAAGATGAGAGTGTCTTGTCCTGAAATTCCTAGTAAGCAAGTGCCTCTCCTTCAAGGAACATTTTTGTAAGGAGGGGGGAAGAAAGAGGACATTGGTTGTTAGCAGCTCACTTGTCACTCTCACTTATCTTCTGAGAGAGGAAGAACGTGTCTTTTACATCTTGTGCTGGTACATCGAACGTCATGGAAGTCATATAAGTTATCAGAAGTTCGCAAATTCAAGTACTTGGGCGAGAGAGTCAGTGAGTAACTAAAGAGACAAACACATCAGGCTTAGGAAATGTACGGAGCTGAAAACAGCAAGAGGCAGGGAGAGCGTTCACTTGAAGTTTGCCCAGCCCCTGCACATTTCTAGGCATCTGCTGCTAACCACGTTTAGAAAGCAGGAAACTGAGCTCAGTGGACCATTGATCTGAGCCACCATGGCTGTTCTTATATGCAGCGTAATCAATCACAGCATCCCTCAGTGAGTCAGTAGCCTCCGTTCACTAGGGATTTTCAAAAGCTCAAATGACTCATAAAATAATTTGGCTTCTACTTACAAATCAGAATTTTGACCTAATTCTGAAGAATATCTTTTCACATGGTATAGCGAACACAAAAGAGTAATTAGATGAGAATAAAAAATCCACAATTAAGTGTTACTGGCTTATTAAGACTTCTGTTGGTCAAGGCAAGAAAATCTAGCAACACTAAGATGAGAGGCAATTTGCATCATATTAATAGGTTAGTCTTTTTCTTATCTTCTGTTTTGTCCATTACACAACCTTCATGCTTTTCAGCACATCTTCCTTTTCATTAAAACCCTTAGCTTCAGTGATTTCTTTTTTTTCAGCATCACTACTGAGATTACTACTATGTAAAAACCTTTGAAGTGACAGATCAATTTGGGTGTCCTGTGCAGGTCAAAATACAGAAAATAACTGCATGCTATGTGTAGATTCTGCTCCTAGAAATAACAGCAGTTGTTGTTGCTGTAGCTATGGTTTACTGTCTTCTGTCCTAGAAATACATCTACAAGATAAGAATACAAAAATGCGGGAAAAAAACCCACCAAAACAAGATGGTCTTGGAAATAGAGTTGGGAGATCCTTTATTACACGTGAATTATGGGGCTAGTAGTTTCACTGTCATATTGGGATGAAACTAACAGAAAATGGATGGGTGTTTTTACCTTTCACCAGTAACTTGTGTCCAAGAAATGGAAAACCCAAAGTGGATTTGACACGTTGCCTAACTAGCGTGCTCATCACATCATTATTTCAATTCCAGGCTTCCCTACCACTCCTGGGAGAACTTCAAATGTTATTTAAAGTCACTTTTATGACAGATATAAAAGGATTGCAGAGAAACAGTATTTTACTTGATTACAGTTCCTGCACAGCATCTGCACTATTCAGCACTATAATTTTTCTTATGCGTTGTGCTATGTTTCCTTACAGTAAACAGGGCCAGCATTTACTCTGTCCTCAGAAGACCTCAAGAAAGCATTCTAAGTGCTTATTCAAGCAACATCGGCAGAGCCAGAGGATTGTTTCTGCAGCTGGTAAGCAGCAGTGGGTCTGTCAGCGGGGTCTGCAGGACAGGCAGGTCTGCTCAGCAGAGCACCTTCAGCTCTGACAAAGGTTAAAACCTGACAAGGTTGAAATACATGATTGAGTGAGTGGGGTTTGGTTTTTTCCTGTGAACAAGCAGGGAAAAACAAGCTTTTAAGCATGATGCTGCTGCAAACAAGCAGCAAGTATTTAAGCTGCTGCCCTTGAAATACACGGCACCCTGAAATATACAGCAGTTCTTTCTCAGCCCCTTTGACCCTGCAGGAACACACGGTGATCCCAAGCAAAAGACCACGTACGGAAACTATCACAGAATATGCTGACTTGGAAGGGATCCACAAGGATCATCAAGTCCAAGTCCTAGCCCTGCACAGGACATGCCCGAGGGTCACACCATGTGCCTGAGAGTGTCGTCCTGAATGCTTCTTGAATTCTGCCAGATTTGGTGCTGTGACCACTTCCCTGGGGAGCCTTTTCCAGTGCCCGATCACCCTCTGGGTGAAAAAACTACTGCATGAACACAGTGTTACCTCCATCTAAACGCTTCAAAAGCCCGCAATCAGGCTGCCTACAAGCCGGTTTTACTGCGCTCTGGAGCGGGCGCTGCCCCGGAGCGGCCCCGGGAGAGGAGCGCGGGCTCAGGGGCGTCCCCCGCCCGGGGCCGAGATGGCGGCCGGGCCTCGGCGTCGGCTTCCCGGACTAAACATGGCCGCGGGCCCGGCCCTTGGACTACAAGTCCCAGGAGCGAGCGGGAGGGCGCGGCGCGGTCGCAGCCCGTGCGGGGTATGAGGCGGTGGCCGGAGCGCGGCGGCCGGAGCTGGCGCTGCCCTGGGCTGACCCCTTCGGGGGGCGGCGGGGCTGCGTGGGGCCGGTAGCGGGGCCCCCCTGGGCCGGGCCCGCGCCCGGGCCTGCCGGGAGGTAACCGGGGCTGGGGGCGCTGGTGTTAAATGCCCGCCATTAGGCCGAGCAGGGCCGCGGTAAACAGAGCACAGCGCGGCGTGGGGCTTTCTGCTGCCGGGGGTGGGGGGCTCTGCGGCCGGGGCTTTAGGAGGGAGCAGTTTGTCGGCGCTTTTCTGTAAAGCAAGGGTTTCAGGCGGTTTTTGTAAAGGAGTGGTGCCTCTTTTTGCTCCGTAGTAATGCTGTGGTGTCCGGGGCGGGGGGAAGTGTTTTGTTTGTGTGTCTGCCGGACCACATCTGGTGCGCTGTGGCGGAAAAGGGTTGTTGCAGGACAAGCGGGTTGTGCTGAAAGTTGTATTAGCGATTGTAGTGTGTCCAAAGGAGGGCAATGAAGATGGTGAAGGGCGTTGAGGGGAATCCATGTGAGGGGCGACCGAGATTATTTTCAGCCTGGAGTAGACTGAGGGAGCCTTCACGGCAGTCTACAACTTCCTCCTGAGGGGAAGAGAGGGGCAGGCACTGATCTCTGCTCTGTGGTGAGGGAATGGCCTCAAGCTGTATCAGGGCAGGTTTAGGCTGGATATTAGAAAAAGGTTCTTCTCCCCGAAGGTGTTTGGGCACTGGCACAGGCTCCCCAGGGCAGTGGTCACAGCACCAGCCTGACAGAGTTCAGGGATCTTTTGGACAATGCTCTCAGGCACATGGTGTGTCTCCTGGGGATGTCCTGTGCCGGGCAAGGACTTGGACTTGATGATCTTTGTGGGTCCCTTCCAACTCAGCATGTTCTGTGATTCCGTGATTCTGTATTTCCGCTTATTTGCTCAGCTGAATGGCAGCTGGGAGGTTCTCACTTCAGTTCAACTTCACGCATACCAGGCTTTGTTATCTTTTGCTTATAAGCTCAAAATACACCTTCTTATTTAAATAGTGAGGAAGATGAGACGTTATTGTCACTCAGCCTTCCTTCCCATGATTTTGTTGAGACAGATTTATTTTTTCTTCTAAAAAAAAAAGAAAAAAACCCACTTTTTTTTCATGGCTTTAGTTGCAGAGCTGTAGTTTGCTCTCCTGAAAAAGAAATAAGAGTACAGATTTAGTCTTAAGCTGGTGCTAGCGATGCCTTGAGACTTAGTACTTTTATTTCCCTGCTGTGTTGGCATTGGGATTTGAGCCAAATCAATGGCTTTCCAAACAAAGTTCTGACTGCTTGCAAGAAAGTGATCTTCTCATTCCTTACAAATAACCTTATGATAAAGTTAATGCAGCATGCAAAAATGATCTTTTGTAAAGGTCATTCCTCTGAGCTCTTGGAAGATCTGACACTTGAATTCAACAAGGCAGAAAATAAATTGTAAATAGTTACTCAGATGGATAGTGTTTGGACACTAAATGGCATTTGTAAATTTGAGGGGGGGGAAAAGGTTGCAAGATCACTTTGTTGGTCCCATTTTGCGTATCATTTAGATAAATGTTTAAATATCTTGTACATATCTGTAAGTGTTTGAATATCTTGTATGTGTTAACTTGTAGAGAAACAGTATCTTTTGTGAGTCCTGACTAGGAAGATTTGCCTCTACAGGCAGATGTAGTTGTGTGCAAGTAATGAAACTTGTGCTTTTTTGGTAGACACTCCATGCTGCCCCGCCATGTGCAGAGGCTGGGCAGAGACTGGATCACCCACTGGAATGGCTCCCAGATACTCGCCTTGAACAGCCCAGTTTCCAGCTGTACAAGATGGGCCGGACACTATCCTCCCTGGGCCCCGTTTCCACTCCCTATTTCAGCTGATTTCTCGGCAAACTGGAGATTCCCTCCAGTTTTTGGACCTTGGAGACAATTTCAGAACTCTAACTGGCATCTTGATAACTACACACAAAGTTGTTGCTTTCACCTCCCCAACCCCAGTATGAAATCTGAGGGAGAAGAGCCATTGACAAAGAAGAGAAGACTCAGTGGCCAGGATGATACTTCAACTCCTGAACAAGAAACAAACTTGTCTAATCAGAAGGAAGGATCTTGTCTTTCCGTAGCATGGAGTGAAGAAAAACATGGCAGCAAGAAAGGTAAAAGATGCTCTTTGCTCATTTTCCGTGTTTATTTGTAATGCTAAATACACCAAATGAGTTAGAGTTACGAGCAGTATTGCCTGCTGCTTTTGAGTTACTGTTTTTCTTGGCACCCTCCTCAGGAAAACATGTCTTAAAAACGGTCCAGTTTTGTAATGCTGTTTAATCTGTAAACTTGTATTTTGTGCTGTCAGACAGTCTACCAGAACTAGGTTCACTGCCCTTGGCAATAGAACACAGTCAGTTGTGTGAGGGATTGCCCAGCTTGGGGAGTCCTGAGCTTGGTTCAGACAACACTCTCTCCTGTCTCTGTCACCAGGTCATGTCTGTTGACTTGGAAACTCTAAAAAGCAAAAAGATTTGGCTGACTTGCTGTAGGGCTGAGCTGGGCTGGCAGCTGTATAGCTTCATTCTTTGTACTCTACCTGAGCTCATAAACCTTGCTGGACTTGAATTGGTTTCTTTCCAGACCAGTTGAGTTATCTGCGACCTAGAAAACTGAGAACTAGTGGACTGAGATTTAATGGTGCTTGCTTCCAGTGTGATTGTGCCATTTTGTTTTTACAGCTGTATTCTGCCAGTGGCATGTTAGCAAGTTTTGTGTCAGATCACGTCTGACAGCAAGCAGCACATGTGCTTTTCCAGAGAAATATGGGAAGAAGTGCAGATTTGTCTACTGGGCTCAGTAACAAACTTCAAACTAATGAAACTTCAGAGTGTCTGTGTTAGCTTATTACAGCTACAATCTTCTACAAAGCATCCAAATATTTTACTGAGTTTTGTGTGTAGTTACAGTTTTGTCTAGTGTGAACCAAATACAGGGACACAGTCAAAATTAGGGCCCTCTTGCATAAATGACTTCCTTTGCAAAATAAACTGGAAATTGTATTATGGCTAAAAAGGGCAGTAGATGCTATGAGCATCCCAAAGGGACTTTTGGACACAAATATCTGTAAGTCTTAGAAACACCGTATCCATCTTCAGGAGCACAGCAATGAAATTTACTATCCAAACAGGACAGATAGTAACAGCTGTAGCTGCAGTCTGCCACTGATTGTTAGCACAGGTAACTGGACCTCAGCTTGCTCTCAGATGAGGTCAGATATAAAGGGTGAAAAGCATCTCTGTGAGTTTTTAAGTGGAGAAATAAATTTCTTAAGTAATTGGATGCTTAATGATGGGCAGATATGTTATTATGAATTTTTATATTAATAGTAAGTATTAAATTAGAAATGGCAGAAAGGCAAAGGTAGCCTTTTCAGAAGTTCTTGGTAATTCTGAGACTTAATAATTTCTTGTTTTCTCAACTCACTGAGGAAAATTGGGTTCATTATTTGTTTTGAGACTACTTTTGCAGTAGACCCTGTTGCAGCTTATGGCTGAGTTTTACAGACTGTACACAGGCTACAGGTGATTGATTGATTCCTAACCCTTTGTTACTCATGGACAGAGAGATCAACAAGATGCCCATATGCTGCTCTAAGGAGTGTATCCCAGACTGACATACACCATCTCTGCTGAGGAGGCAGTGGCAGAAAGCAGCACAAGACTCTCAACAGATTGGATTTGGCTCACCAGTTTGACAGCCCTTCTGCAGGAGCAGGGGGTGTAGTCTGATTGCAATAATCTCCTTAGAGCATGCCAGTTTCCTAATTCCAAAGCAGTTGAAATCCAGGGCATATGATGATTTTGTGCTGTTTGTTGTGGGGTTGGGGTTTTTTTGTTTGATTGATTTTTTTTTTTTTTAACTGATGATTATATAAAATTCATCTTAAACAGAGGGTCTGAATCACTGCTAATTGAATACGCTTTTAGAATTATTTAAGCTATTTGAAAGAGAAAAAGTTGTCAGCAGAATGATTTCCAAGAGCAGTAAGAAGTGATATGGTCAATAACATAACTTTTTTCTGCTTCATGTGTTTTTAACAGGAACCATCAAAAGACACTGGGAATACTTCTGTCAGCAGAGTAGAACAATGAAAGTCGCTAAAAATAAAGGATCTGACCAAAGCAGTACAGGAAATGAAGCCACATTTGATTTTACAGTCATGTCCTACAATATTCTCTCACAGAATTTGTTGGAAGACAACTCTCACCTGTACAAACACTGCAGGCAGCGATTGCTATTCTGGACATACAGATTTCCCAACATCCTACAAGAAATCAAAGAGCTGGATGCAGATGTGAGTAGAAAATGGACACATGGATATTTCTTAAGAACTGATAAACTGAAGTGGAAAATTCTGCTACTCTGTATTGGGGTCTGAAAAAACACTGCTGTGGTTTTGCTTGATTGTAGAGTTTGTTTGGTTTTGAGGACACATAAATTATTGTAAGTCTTTCTCAGGAAGTCAAGTCAGTAAAATTTTGCTTCAGTCATTGCTCAGACCAACAAAAGTTCAGTGATAGAATCCATCCTGTTTTGTGTCAGAAAACAGTACTGAAAAAAGTGGTTGTATTAGGGAAGCCAGAGAAAAACAGCCTTGTACCATTTGAAAAATGCAGTTATGTTAGTACGTAGCCAGGAATCTGGAAATTAAAGGCCCCTTCAAACTCTTTCTTTCTTCCTAATAAATTTATGCATCCTGTATGCATATATCTTTACAATGAGATACCTTAGATAGCTTTCTGAGAGGAGCAGCTGCTGTCAGACCCTGGTAGGTACAGGTGCCCTTTCCACAGAGAAGTTTCTTGCTAAAAGACATAGATTTTAAACTATTTCATTGCTTGGAACTGTAACCTTAAGTGAAGCAGAGATTTCAGAATGCTGCTTGAGATTTGAGTCTCCCTTGAGACCTTGAATGAGCTAATGTCAGCTGGCCCAGTGGAATGTGTTGCTGCAGTTCAGCAAGCAGGGGTAACTTGTTCTGTTTTGGGAGCTCAGTCCTTTATCCCAGTGGTGGTTGTAAATCTGTGTTACTGCAGTGTGCTGGGGGAAGGCTCAGAGATGCTCACAACTAGAGTTGGACTCGATGATCCTTGTGGGTCCATTCCAGCTCACAATATTCTGTGACTCTGTGAACTCTCTTAAATGAATATTTTGAGTTTGATCTTTGGATTAGGTTCTTATAAATGGAAACTTGTTTTCCACCCTGTAGTATGCCACTGGCCTCTTCATCCCTTCTCTCTGGCACTGAGCCTTCCCCTGGACTGCTGCGAATGTAGTAGCAAGTTACTATTTTGATTAAATTTATTTTCACCTCAGAAAACATCTGTCTGGAAAAGGGTGGGAGGAATTGGGGCCTTCTTCATAATCTTAGGGAGCATTTTCTGTAGAAGAGTGAGTTCTTTTGTGGGATTATGGAGTCAAAAAGCTTGAGAGTTTGTGGTTTTTTTTAATATTGTACAGACTGGCCAGCAGAGATATGCTGTGGTAATATTTTGATGTACTTAGTAATGTATTTTAATTGTAAACCTTTGCCTTAGGTGCTCTGCTTACAAGAAGTCCAGGAAGACCACTACAGAACAGAGATCAAGTCAAGTTTGGAGTCCCTGGGTATGATGAAACTCTTAGGAACAATACATTGTCTTCTCCCCTGTAGGGGTAACTTGTTACCCTTTGGGAACTCAGTACTAGTTTCCTCAAAAAAAAAAAAACCCTCATAGATTATAGAATCAAGTCTTTTGCCATCACATGCAACTATGTTGTGTATCCTCTTTCATAAATCCATCAAGTGCTCTCTGGAAACTACCTGAATGTTTTTTGGCAGTATTCCTGTTGGGTAGCTCTTCAAGGGCATCTTTTTCTGCCTTGAAACCTTCCAAATATCAACACTAAATGTTCTCCATGGTCAGTATATATTCATTAGTTTTTATATAAGTGCTATCAGTCAGTGTGAATAGACTGTCTTGTCACTCTGTCTGATGTGATTTTATAGAAGGAGCACGTTGCTAAGGGTTTGATTCCATGGTGGTTTAAACTGATCTAAAGCTTTTGTGCCCTGCAGTCCCAGGGCCCCGCTTCCATCCTGGCACTGGTTCTTGTCTGATGCCAGGAGGATATGGTAAAGGAGCAGCACTGGACTGATACTTTTTCTTTCTTGGTTAGTTGAGGTAGTCTAGCTCCCAGAATTGAGTGTTTGCAAAGAAGATAGAGTAGTGTCAGTACTGATTGAAATCCACTTGAAATGTGAAACAACACTATGAGAAGGCCAGGCTTGTGGGGGCAAGTGAGCTTCTAGCTACTGTACAGGAGGATCTGGAGCTTGCTTTAGCTCTTCCTTTCCCCAGCCCTAGCTCCCAGATGTGTGTCCTGCCCCTTATCCTGGGCTAGTTCTGGCACTCACTAGTGAAATCCACCACTCCAGCAGGATACTATTCAGACTAATTTTATTTTTCTGGGTTAGTTTTCTGTTGGCTTACTGAGTAGCAATAAGTGCTGCAACAAGGGGCAGGAGCAACATGGCCTGAATGTGGGAGAGGGGAATGAGAATCCCCTGTTCAAGCACTGGTGTGAGTTCAGATCCACTCACCCTGCTTCACTGGGGCTGTAATAAATTCATATGGTCTGGGCAGGGCAGAGAACATTTTAAAATGGCAAAAACTAGATACTGTTTCAAGATCTAAATTTTTTTCCTTATGTAGATAAGGTCTTGTTTAAAGGACATCTACAGAAAATGAAGAAATTGTCAAATCTCTATTTCTAGATGGACTTGTTTGAACTCCAGTGCTGTCATTTGATAAGTGTCTCTGTTCCCTTGGTGAAAGCTGGCCACTTGCTGCTCACTGGATAATTGCATAATTATGTAAATATGTCTGAGACCTTTGTTCTGGGAATCATTTTAGACATTGACTAATGGCTTAGCATGATTAAGGCTTTTGATTGGTAATGCTTCACTGGTATCACTCTTAAACCATTCTTGTAACATCCAGAAAAAGCTTCAATGCACAAGGCCACTTTTATGTGACTTGGGAGCTTTCTTTGTTGGGTTGGGTTTTTTTCCACATGAGGAGATAAGAACATGGCTGGTATCATAGAGTATGTGGATGTTTACACATTGCAAAAGGTGTTGGACCAGGTTTCCTGTCCTGCCTCACTTCAGATCAGATAAGGGCAGAAAGAAAAGTGAACATGAGTCTATGTGAACTTCATGCAGACTTTTTTGGTACTTCAGACTGAGGGTTGACTGTCGTGTGAGAGAAGCAGTGTAAGATTTTTGTAGTTTTTTCTTTATTTTAAAATCTCTATACAATAGTATTTTATGTTTTTAATATCCTTTCTTGCAGGGTATCACTGTGAGTATAAAATGAGGACAGGGAGAAAACCTGATGGCTGTGCCATTTGTTTCAAAACTTCCAAATTCAGCCTGATTTCCTCAAACCCTGTGGAATTTTTTCGCCGTGATATCCCACTCTTGGACAGGGACAACGTTGGACTGGTGTTGCTGCTGCGGCCCAGATTTCACTGTAAAGCCAGTGCTGCCATCTGCATTGCCAATACACACCTGCTGTACAACCCAAGGAGAGGGGACATCAAACTGACCCAGCTTGCAATGCTCCTGGCAGAGATCGCCAGTGTTGCCCCTCAGAGGGATGGTTCCTTCTGCCCAATTATCATCTGTGGGGACTTCAATTCTGTTCCTGGCTCTCCATTGTACAGATTTATAAAGGAGGGAAAGTTAAATTATGAAGGACTTGCTATAGGGAAGGTAGGCTGTGCTTCTCACTTCTCACCAAAAGAATGGTTAATGCTAATTAAAGAGAAATATTTGAGTGGTGCTGTGATTGTTTCCGTTGCAGTGCCTATCTTAGTGCCCTCTCTGCAGCCTGCAAAACAAAAGTTACTGCAGTTACTTAAATAAGCTTGGGTGTATTAGCTGTGCCTTGGGCAATGTTGTATCCTCTTCCAGTATTCTGAAAGGAAAAACTCACCAGCAATCATTCTTGAAATGTAGTGAATCCACAGGGGTGATTGTATCACTGTGTTTGGATGATTTTATCACTGTGTTTAAGTGTCCCAGTCTTAAAGTAGGATAAAATAACTACTTAATCAAAAACCTACTGTGTGCTCTGTGGGAAGTTTATCTTACTGTAGATAAACTTGGTGGCTGCAGTAATTGTAAAAGCAAAGCTGCAATTAGATGCTGAACCTCAACTGTTTCATGTTAAATGATTTCTTGTAGTGAGCTCTTGTATGCAGCTGTTGGATGTGTCACATGCTATTTAATAGGAGTGACTGAACTACATGAAATGAGAAAACATGACAAAAAAATAGCCCTGCTGGGTGTTCCTTGCTAGTGGGTAGTTGATTCAAGCCCCCATTTGACTTGACTTGCTCCCAGAAGAATCAGCATCCTGAAGCTGAAGTGTCTGCTGGTAGCTCTGTATGCTGAGCCAGTCCTGTCACATGGCTAAAAGAGTCCTTGGAAGTCTCTCAGCATCACAAGAACTATCTAGAAAAACTGGGTAGCTGCAAAGAACTTGCTAAGGATAAATAAAGGGGATGTGCATAAAGGGTGCTATTTTTAAAGGGATTTGATTCATTATAAAAGAGTTATTCTAAGGGGCTGGGCCTTTTTCTTTAAACTTCATGAAAAATGTTCATTTAATTTCAGGTTTGTTCGGTGGGTTTTTTTGGTTTTTTTAATCAGATTTCTGTCTGAAAAAACCTTGTGTTGTCTTTTTCAGGTGTCTGGACAAGAACAGTTTCCAAGGGGACAAAGAATCTTATCTATTCCAATTTGGCCAAAAAAATTAGGTATTTCACAAAACTGTGTATATGAAATAAAACAGCAACAAAAAGAAGAAAATGCAGGTCAGTTTTTGGATTAATGAGTTTTTGTGAACCTTTGAAAGTATCATTCAGGTAGTATTGATCTGAAAACCAGATGTTCTGCTCTACTGGGGGAAAAACAGTGAGTCTCGAGCTTGCAAAACTTCCTTGTTAGGCTCATTAGAGTGTAAAGTGATTTATTCACATAAACTTTGCAAATTTGAATCTTTATAAGATACTAATTAGAAATTTCCATTCAGGAGTCAGTGTGTAATGTTTAAACTTCTATGTTTGCATCCTGAAAGCCAGCTGTGCTGTGACTGGGAAGAGGGAGGTGAAGGAATGCAGCACATGGATATAGTGTGAACCTGCATTGTGCCTCAGAGTTTATGAATTATAGTGTTGGCACTTCATGGAACAGTTGGGAAAAGCAAGTGATTCCTTGCTGAGTATGGCTACATCTTTCATCCACTATTTTTTTCTTTGACAGAAAAAAACAGTTTTAAATGAACGGGACGTAATGTAAAAAGAGTCTTTAGAGGGGATATTACTAATGGAACAGAAGAATTTAATCCAGCTTTGTGAATTGTATCTTGCCTCCTGCAAAAAAATACATGTACTTAAAGATACTTCTTTCCTGTAGCTCTTCAGTATTGATCTCACTTATATCCTATTTTTAAATGTAAATTGAACTTATTTTTATTTTGCAGGAGAAAAACTGGAAGCAGCAAAACCGGACAACCCTCAGGAGATTGTAATAGCATCTGAAAAGTATGTGTTGGGGAAAAACATGGTAGCCCTTGGCTGGTTACTTGGGGGTTGGTTTTGATTTTAGACCAAATTTATATCTGACTCCAGATATGGATACCTGATGATCACCCAATCCAGTCTGCCCTTTTGGCAAAAACATCACTGTCCATTTAAACATGAAAAACCTGATCAGACAGCACAAGACTAGAACTGGCCATAATGGAATGTGTGTTCTTTCAGGAACTTAAAGATATTTTTTCAGAAGGCAGGGGTAAGGTGTCAGTGCTGATTAGAGGGTACTTTCTGTCTGCGTATTAAAATAATGCTTCTGGCATTTTTTGTCACTTCTTGACATAAACAGGACATCGTCCTCTGATGGGACATTGCAAGAAATGTGACCTTCAATCCAATTGCAGAAGCCATGTTTTTAAAAGAGGGAGAGGAAAAAAATAAACCGGTGTTGTTCAGCTGCTTAAGTGTCGGCACTTCTCTCTCTTCTTATTGTTTTCGATATACTGGTTTATAGGTGTGGTAAAATCCTATAATACAGCATGAAATTTGGGTGAAGGAGGGAAAGGAGCTGGAAAGGTCATAAAATCTTCCTTACAGATAAAGTTACAAGTTCTGTGGAAGAATTTAAGTTCTTTGAGTCTGAGAAATGTGGAGTGTTACGGATTTGGTAATACAACTTGCACTCAGATCAAAACATTTGCTTGTTAAACTGAAGGAGGAAGCCATGGCTAGAATGCTGAAAAGCAAAATGTAACTGCTTTTTGAAAGGAAAAATATATTTGCATTACCTAACTGGTGAAGGCATATAAAGTAAGGCATAGAAGAAGGAAATTGCCCTAAATGTATGTATGGGATGTCAGGCTCCAAGTCAGCCATTTTTTAACAGAAATGAGATCTTGGTATCACTGCAGATAGTCATATTAGAACCCTTGGTGATGAAAAAGTAAGTCATGGCATTTCTGAGAGAAGAAGTAGATAACAAACAGGAAGCCCTGTACTACAGTTTAAACCCATAGCATGCTGAATGCTTCTTGCAGGGTTTTTTCCTCTCATCTTAAAAGGGATGTCATGTAACAAAAGCAGAAATTATTACTTGTCCTGTGTTGTACCAGCTGGCATGTTTGTCTCTGCTCTGAATCAGGCAGGTAACGTGCTGAGTGTGTTTCTAATTGCTTGGGTTTCAACCAGAACACATTGCAGGCCAGGTTTGAAATGCAAGATGAGGCAGGTACAGCTGAGGGATGGCTGATTTGCAGAGATGATGGAAGCAAATGTCTGGGAGACAGGAGTTCTTTTGCTGAAAGGTGCAGTTTTGCAGTTTGCTTTCAAGATTGAAAAGACAGGTGAGACAAGATGGGCTGAACTGAAGAGGAGCAGACAAATGATGGGGAGACAGAAAATGGGAGCCTGAGTGGAAGAAAGAGGACTAGGCATAGCCTAACTGGGAAGCACTTGATAGCTCTAGCTTGGGGGAGGAAAAAACCCTAAAAATCTGAATTTCTCTGTATGCTGAAGGGTCTGGTTAGATGAGTGTGTGCTTTGTTGCTTTCCTGTGAGCCGCTTTCATGGACATTTCTGCCTGTGTGTCAGGGAGAGATAGCTGCGTGAGCACATGTGAATGCTTACAAAATGTATATGGAGGTGAAAGCTATCTATAATTGAAGTGTCAGCTAAG
The DNA here is from genome assembly GCA_013398015.1 of Oreocharis arfaki. Classification (NCBI taxonomy): domain Eukaryota; kingdom Metazoa; phylum Chordata; class Aves; order Passeriformes; family Paramythiidae; genus Oreocharis; species Oreocharis arfaki. The sequence goes on from VZRR01000855.1 coordinate 418,356, forward strand.
GCAGTTATGATCAGCTCTTTTACTTGAAAATGCTGCCTGCATTTTGCCTTCAGAGTTTTAGGCCTCTCACAAAAAGGCTATGGGGTGGCTTGCATGAGAGAAACACTAGTTTGCATATCCAGATAATGCATTTTGTTTGTGACCAGGAACTATTTGGTATTTCTTCATTGCTTATTTCTTCTTGGTAATGCAAGAAAATAAAATTCTTTTCTTTGATGTCTCTTTAGGTTGTCTTCAAAATTGAGGCACCATTTTAAATTGTCTTCAGTCTATTCTCATTACTTCCCTGAAACTGGGATACCTGAAGTGACAACTTGTCATTCCCGAAGCGCTGTCACTGTGGATTATATTTTCTATTCTGCAGCAAATGATGATACTGCTGCCCAACCAGGTAAAGAAACCAACTTTTAATTATTTTTCATAAATGCTAAGCAAGAATATTTGTTTAAATGTAGTGATAATTTCATCCATGTGAAGTACCTCAGAGGTTCGTGGTAGTGCTTTGAATGTCAGCTGTTACCCCAGAAAAGTGGCTGGCCTTGTCAGCTGACCACAGCTGGGCTTGTAGTGCCACACAGGGCAAACCTTTTCATCTGGCTGAACGTTTCTGTAGTTCCTGTCTCAGCACGGAGACAAGCTGGAGGTATAGGAAAGCAGCAGTGCCAAGTAGCACCTGGGAAATACTGCTGTCAGTAATGCAGGCCAGACCTACAGCAAGGCAGTATTTCCAATCATCTGATCGACACAATGGTGAACAGCAATTTCTGATGTGCATTAAAACTGATACACGAACTGTCTCCTGGCAATTTACTTCTCAGCTTGTCTTGGAGTAATTTCTGCCGAGCAGCAGACTCCGTGGCCTTTGCTCTGAGCACGGTCACTGGCACAGGCCCAGCTGTCCCTCTCCGGTTTGCAGTTGCAGCTAAAAGTCACCAGATGGTGCAAGAAAGTCGCAGTAGCTCTGGGGGAATTTCGTGATGGGTATCGCAGTGTTTCTCTGTCCTTTACTGCACTGGGACTCATTCCGTGGGTGCTTCTGAGCAGTTTGCTTTCTGTGCCCTCATGAGTTCTGCGTTTTATGCCATCAACAGACAGCAGTGCAGTGCTAGCAGATAAATGGCTCTGCAAACCCGTAGCAAAGAAACCTGGATTCCATTCCTGCTCCCACTGTAGAGTGCAACTGATTTTTATAAATTAATATTGTTTTCAGTCTGTGAAATGAAAACACTACCTTCATCTCTCATAACCTGAGACTAGATTGTTAAAATTCATTGAGTCAATTCACAGAAGTCTCATTTGTCATAACACGCACAGTAAATGCCATCTCAATGTAAAATGACAAATACAAAAGGTTTGACTGAAAAAACAGGATATGGGAAGTATTTAAATGACTTCTGAATGCTATTTAATTTAATTGAGTGCTGTGTGACTTCAGAGTGTGTCCCTGCACCAAGTTTAATCCTAATTCACTTGTTCATATATTTTTTGCACCATCACTGCCCCAGCAGAGATACAGCACTTTTTTATTTTTGCACTTGTATTTCAAATAGATTCTTCCCACATCAGAGCACAGAATGGAACTAAGCTTGAATTTTCCAACTACTTTAAACTGGTATAGCTTTTATTCATGAGTTCTTAGAAACTAAGTGATGGTTTGGATTTTCAGTTTTCTTATGACCTGGGCCTCTGTATTTACAGTTACCAAAGTCTGAACAAGTGAATATTAAATATGGTCTAGGCTGACTGATTGGGCTTTTTTCCATTTAATGGGTTTTATTTTAAAATATTCATGCTTTATTCTGCTTTTGAATACGTAATGAGTACATAAACATGTATTCATGTTTAGCCAAATACTTGGTTTGGTATTCAGGATTTCATGTAATCAGGGTTCAGTATCTACCTGAGTCCAGCAGGGCACAATTTTGCTGAGTATTCTGAGTGACATTAATCACTGCATGCAGACCAAGCTCTCTGTGGCAATAAACTGCTCCTTTGTAAATATGCAGGTGCTGTCCCAAATGATAAATTTGTCTCAAGACGTGGTGGACGTGTGCTCTAGAGCTGCCAAGAGATTTTTGTAGTAAAAAAGCTTTTCTTTAGAGCAGCAAACAGTTGCTGGGTTGTTAAAGGGCTGGAAAGCTGGCAGATGGCAAAGGATGAAGCTGTTGAACTCTCTGAGGAGTTCAGCAGTTGCTGGATAGTCCCTTAAAGTGTCTCTTACGGTAAGCCAGTGGCAGGTTCAGCCAGGAAGTTCTGAATTTGCTGGGCACTGTCACACAGAAAGTATTTCTGTCAGAAGTTACAGCTGCTGCTTGTGCTGGTCCTGAAAGCACCCAACGTGCTCAGTATCATCTCTGCACTCTGAAAGCAATAGGTAGGCTTGCTGAGTTGTTGTCTCACTTAAGTACATTGCTCAGGAAGTCTAAAAGTTTGACACATCGTGGAAGGATCTCTGTGGAATTTCTCTACCTGAGCTGAAGAAGCTGGTTGCTCTTTGATGATGGGAAATTGTGCTTGACAAATTTAGTGGCCTTTAGTAATAGGTTTACAGCAGTTGTGGATAAAGGAAGAACAAGTGATGCCGTCTACCTGGATTTGTGCAAGGCATTTGACAGAGTCCTGCCCAACAGCTGGAGAGATGGATTTGGTGGCTGCACCACACAGTGAATTGGCTGGAAACAAACAGTTGCCATCAATGGCTTGATGTCCAGGTGAAGATGAGTGGTATTTCTTAGGGATCAGTATTGAGACCAGTGCTGCCCTATCCTTGGAAGTGTTAAGGCCAGGCTGGATGGAGCTCTGAGCAGCCTGGTCTAGTGAAAAGTGTCCCTTGACCATGGCAGGGAGTTGGAACCAGATGAGCCCTAAGATCCCTTCCGACTCAAACTGTTCTATGTAACTGTGTAGTAATTGCAAGGCTTGAGTTGTCTTCCCCTCTTGCATGAGCAGTGTGGTTTCATCTGGGGAAGGAGGTGGGGTTGGGTTTCTTAGGCAGTTATAGGAATAGGTAACAGGAGATAATGGAAGAAGAGCCCTTTCTTCTGATGAACAGTTAGAAAGGGAAATGCTAGAGTATTTTCATCCTTATGAGCAAGAATGTATGACCTGCCTGCTGGAGAACTGTGTGCTTGAGGATACAGAAATAAAATGTTATGTGAACCAGTAACTCTAAAAAGACACTTAATTTTGCAAGTGTCAGCTCGGTTTAGCAATGCTGTTGTCTAAAGTATAGGACTGGATTATATGAGGCTTTTTCAGGGGAGTTACAGTGAACAAATAAATCCGTTTTCCTTTTTACCTCCTTTTATCTCTCTGCAAAATAGTGTCCTTCTGGATACTTTGAGCTCTACTGATTAAACTCTACGCTGAGAGTCATAAAAGAATTTCTGAACTGTCTTACTGGTGATTTTAATCGAACAATAACAACTTTGGTTTATTGCTGCTACACTGTTTTCCTCCTACAGCTGTATGAACGTGTGATGCTTAGCCCACACTGATGAACCCTTCTGTTTCGGTTTTGTCTTTTTTTAACAGGAGCAGAGGATTCTTTTTGTGGGGGTCTGAAACTTCTTGGCAGGCTGGCACTTCTAACAGAGAAAGATCTTTGGACTGTTAATGGTCTTCCCAATGAAAATAACTCTTCTGACCACCTGCCACTGCTAGCAGAGTTCAGGCTTATTGAACGGTAATATCCAAAGGACTTTTGGTGTAGGTAAAGCTCCCTTTACCTTCTCTCTTCGTGGGATGATTATTATTTTTTTTAAAGGTTAATTCAAGCACTGCTGGTCCGGTTTAAGTAAGTTTGCCTGCATGCTGATTTATTAGTGTTGCGTAAAGACGACTTTCTAAAGGGACTTTCTTTTTTTAAAAAAAAAAAAAAAAATTACTTTATGAAGTCTTTTAGGGAGAAAAAGAAAAGATTTTACATTAGCTTCCTCTTTGATAAAGGAAAACATCTGTGCCAGACTCAAAATGGCATTATTTTTCATGGATACATTGTAAATGATTTTTATTGTAAAATCACAGTAAAAAGGACTATTCTGAGAACTGTGTGTTTCTTCAAGCAAAGGGGAATGTGTTTGTGTGCCTGCAGCATTTTATAATGGGCTGAAAATAATGTTTTACTACAAATGTGCTCTGTGGACACTTCCATCTTAACCCTTCTGCAAAGGAATTTACTCAGTGTTGTCAGTGCAGAGGCTGCAAGATTGAAATTTCAAAGGAAGAAAAGCATATAGGCAAATATTTATGCTTTAAGAATTTGCTGCTTAAAATTATAAGGGCTTAAATATAGGTAGCAGTCACCAAAATCTTTTTTAAAATATTTGAAATAAAGCTAAGCTTAATGAGCACACCACATCGCAGGAAACTTAATTGATTGATTATAGGAAAAAAAAAATTAGCCCTTGACAGCTTGAGGCTTCATACATATTGAACAACTGGTGACAGGGTGGGTTTTTTCCTTTTAGTTACTAAAAATGCCATGTTGTATCTTGAAATGACAGATCCTGAAGTATTAAATGATCAAGATTTTAAGTTTACCTCTACTCTGTGCTTACAAACATTCTGTGTAAATTACAATTTACAAAGTAGTTAAAAAAGCACCAGACTGCCTGACTATGAAATGTAGAGGAGCTGGAAACTCCATCTAGTTGGTCAAACTACATGTGGATATGTAGAACCAACTTTGAAGTGATAGAATTGTCTTTCAGTGTAGTGCTGGAAAACCTGCACCCACGGTCCTGAAATCACAGTCAGACATGTTTGTCTCCCAGAAGCACTTGTGGAATTTTCATTTGTGTTCCCTTTCCCTGACTGCAGCCAACTGCAATTACTTTGTGCTTGGAGAATAATGCAGGAAGTACAGTGGTACCAATCATAAAACCAGTTGAATTAACGAAGTTCCTCAGTGTTCCATTACAAAATATGACCACCTGCCAAAACATTCAGCTTACATCGCTGAGAATTTAGAGAGGGTGACTTTTGTCATAGGTAGTTGTAACTAAAGATCTTTCTTCTGCCTGTTAACAGTCAGGTTGGTGCTGAGGATGACAACCTGTCTGATATTCGATGCTGTCTGGTTTCAAGCATCTGAGTAATCTCAAAGCTGGATCTCATAGATGCAAACATACTTAACTAGAGGCTACAAATTTCTGGGTACATCCAGGCTACAGCTAAAAGCATTGTTCAGTTGTAGTGACCCTTGGTAAGAGCAAGGACAAAAAAATACCTAAGTCATTTAAAAAAAGACTACCATGATACTTTTATTTAAGTTTCATGCTGTGCATATACAAGTGATGAGAAAAAGCCCAAAAAGTCATGCATGTTTTTCTACACTATTTGACTACTTTGCTCTCACTTGAACCACACTTAAGACAAATGCCATCATAAGCAAGTTTCAAGAGAACATTGCAGCAGAACTTTAAAACAAGAACCAAAAGCAATTTGTCACACACCTCTACAGCATTACAAAGCTTCAGTATCAGTTAAGAGAAAATAAATTGTGCTGGACAAGGGTAGAAACTATTTACAACCATTATTTGAGCTGAAGTAAACCATGGTCTCATAGAAAAAACTTGCAACATATCAGATAACATTGTGCTATAGGATACAGCTGATCAGAAGTTTTGCCACATCATTTTATCCATGAGAAGTCATAAAAAAATTGTTTAGGTCAGAAGACACTGGGCAGCACAAAGTTGGAAACTGAAACTCTGCAGCTGATGTCAAATTACATGAGAATTTCTACCAAAAGAGTATTTCCCTCTCTTCAGCTTCACTCCTTAACCAAAAAAATCCTTACTGTGAACATAGGAGTGAAAAAGTTTAGAGAAAGAGGGATGGGAAAGGCCTTCCTGTTACTGATATGGTAAACTTAGATAAAGAAGTATCACACATTTGGAAAGTTTTCTTTCTAGAGCTTCTGAAGTCTTAATTAGTAGAAAGCCTTTCACGTAGAAGGTTGCTGGGCCTTGGCTTTTTCTTCCTGTCATAGGCAGGTGCAATTCACTTTTTTGAGCAATGAGGTCTGTGTACAAGCAATTGTCTCCTTCTGTATTCATTCATTTTCTGGCTGACAGAGGTGTTCTAGGAGCTTAAGTCCTTCTGCTTGAGTAAGCATTACTGTCAGTCTGTAACAGCATCCATCTTCATCGAGATCCCAAAAAAAGTAAGTGCCCAGGAGGGGAGGTACACCAGGCCCATGGCAGCATCATCTGCGAGCACAGCACAAAGGGTAGAGGCTGGACTTGTACAATAATCCAGTTTATATTTAGGCACCTAATGAAACATTTCCAGGAATGCAGCACTCAAATGCTTCCAGAGAACTTCACTAAGTCAAATGGTGGACTCCAGCAAGTCTTACCACGTCACTTGAGAACACTGCTGTCCATCACAAGGTCCTTAGCCAAGTCTGACAACAAAACAACTGAGGAGGAAGCAGACAAGCTTGGTTTTCATCTGTTTCAGACATACTTCCTTACTCAAGTCTGACTATGCAGTTGTTACTGCAACACATGTAGGAAAAACTCCCTGCACAGCACACCAGAAGGTTAACTTCGGCCTGCCATGTCTGATTTAGATTTAATACAAGGTGTCAAAATATCACCATCAGAGACTGCTCAGCCTTTCAAAGACAACGTTCAAATTTGCACATAAATGTGGAGAGAAAAGCACATAGACTCAGGTTAGCAATTCTGACAGTTCTTCCATTATTCCAGGTACTACATACATGAGAAAAAAGCTGACTTGTCTCTACAAAACAGCAGTCTCTATGTTTTGTGCTTCAGCGGTGTAGTTCAGAAAGACTAAAAGCTTGTGACAAAAGTATAAAAAAAAGTATGAAAGTTTAAAAATTCATTATTCATCAATTATCATCATTTAAAAAACCTCAAACCTCGTATCTTGCCTAACAAGATGTCAGTGTTAAGAATACACTTGCATATTACTATTACTTAACATCTTTCAGCAACATGCAGAAAATAAAAATACAGGTGGCAGTAAAACATCCAGTGCTGTTTTAATACTCCCAGTAATGCTGGGAAACAGTACAAATTAGTTAGAAAACAATAATACTGACAGTTTTGCATATCTATTACGTCTAGTGAGGTAATACTGATACTTTAAAAACTTATGCCACTTCTGCACTGCTTGCTTTTATTGCTGAATTAAAGATTAATAGTGAATATGATTTTTTTTTTAATTGCACTGCACCCCAGCACATCTTAACAGTAAGAAGATGATTCCTTAGTTATTCCAATGCTACCACCCACCACAAGGCCAAGTTCAATTAACACTTGTACAGGGAAAAGATATTTAAAGAAACTCACACCACTGGAGTCACCTGCTACATGATGGGAGAGAAAAAAAATCTCATATCCTGGCAAATCTAATTTTAGGTTCTCTTCACTGATGCCTTTTCTATAAATTGAAATAAATACTGCCACAAAAAAAAATTACCCCCTATTTACTAGGTCAAACTTTTATTGTAAGAGTACATAAGTTAATAAATAGTCCCATTCCTTTTCCTTCCAAGGGAGTGCAGGTAAAGTGCAGCGGCAGCAGCGGGAAGCCCTCTGAAGTCCGTGGTACGGCTGTGTCAGATGCGGAGCTGGTAGCCCACCTCGTTGAGTGTAGCCAGGTCTCCTTTCTTGTCCAGCACCGCCGGCCTGCGCACAGGGGAGGGAAGAGGGCGCTGCTGACCAGCGATCCCACACCGCCGTGTGCGTGTGGAGAGCACAGCAGTCACACAGGGAAAAGCCTCAGAGGAGGGCTGGCTAAACCAAATGTTGTAATCTTAGACTGCATCTGCCACAGGAACTACTGTGACTGAGCTGTGTGTTGCCTCTGAAGCCACGCACCAGTGAAGGACAAGCTGCGCCATGCTGGGGTCCAGGACATGAGCCTGAAGCACGCTCTCCTCCTGACTTGAGAGAGGGCCTAAAGGAGTAGCTAAGACTAGACACACCCCACCTGTCATCTACCCCGGAGCAGGACCCCAGCGTTTAGAATAAAGCTGAAACAGCGGAGAGCACACAGGCAGGGCCTCTCACATGGCCACAGGCTCTCCCAGCCTGCCGTTTCCTCCTGGCTGCATCTGTGTGAAGGGCTAGAGCCCACCAAACAGAAAACACAGGGTGGACTCCCTTCAATCTCCTGGCATCCAACATTCTGATACCATTCTCATGAGTAATCACACACACACACACACGGATGCTGTTAGGCCATTTAAGTATACCAACAGCCTGAACCAAAGGAAACCTTGAGCTATCAGTCTCTCTCTTTTTAGCAAGCAATGGAAAAGCTCCTGCAACAAAGCTGTCAAACCAAAACTATCCAGTTGATTTATAGTCTATGGAAGTGTCTAATCTGAGAGCTTATTGCAGGCTCTAGGCTGTTTTCACAGTAAGCTGTCTGTTTGCTTTTCTAAAGACAGACATTGTTTAAAGCACACATTTCTCTAGTACTCTACAGCATGTCTGCTTCCCTGCAGAAACACAGCTAAAGCCCCAGCAGTACAATGGGAGGCTGATCATGGCTCCAGTGCTTTCAGCTCCTCAGCCCTGGTTTCCAGCTCCGTGTGCTTCCCCTTTGCTCATTCTGCAGGCTGTGACCCCTGCGTTTGCACAGCCAGGCTGGCGCTTATCTCCCCGCTGCAGGCTGCCAGCCCATTCCTGCTGGAGCAGCTCAGGGCAGGCAGCAGGGCCCTGGGAGAGGCAGCAGTGCCACGGGCAGGCTGGGAAACCAGGGAAAGCCCAGCCTTGCCCGTGGCACACTGCTGGGGCACACACCAGTGGAAGACCTCTACTGCTGCAGCCCCAAGAGCTGGGGTTCTGCTGCAGCCCCAAGAGCGTGTGCAACAGAGCCTCTGAAATATTTTTTTAATTCTTCGATTCAATAATGAATTTTTTATGTTTTCTTTTTAAGAGCAGAACTGCTAACACCAGGTCCCTGCTGAGAATCTGCACAGCATTTGAGAGCTGGGGACATTGCTATGGACAGCTAATGCTCTTCTGCCTAGTGGCACATTGAATGAAACCTGTTGCTTTGCCACTTATCTAAGCACCTCTCATAATAACCCCACCATCCTCGCTGCAGCACTGCCCTGCACCCTGCCTCGTGTTTGTCTCAGTTGAAGTATTTCACAGAAGGAGTCTTCACTGGTCTCTCTCACTTGCAGGAAGGGATCACACTTAAAGAAATCACTGTAAGATAGTTTGGATTTTTCCACATTATTCCTTCAGAGCAGATGGGATTTGACTAACCAGTAAACAAGCTACAAGCTGCATCCCTCAGAGCTTGCGTAGGAGTCAGAGACCAGCAAGAGATGAGCTGTATGAAATTTCCAGTGTCCTTCCTTCCTCCCTCCCTCTCCCCAATTTAGGGATCCTCTTCACACCTTTTCCTCCCTCCCTTTAATTAAGGTCAGACTATGGTTTTAATTAAAGCATGCCTGGATGGTAGTACCTTCTCTGATTATCCAAGAGAGATGGAGAGTCACTGTACACCCAAGGTGACGTGCCCATTTCCACCCATCCACCGCAACTGTCTGTAGCTTGTAGCTACAAACAGACTGCCCTCCATAAGCTTCAGGAAAAGTCAAGACTTGGTTGGACCACAGGCATCACAGATCTCACTCTCCTTGGCTGGCAAATGACCTTATGCCAAGCGTGCCCTCTGAGGCGAGGGGCCTCTGCTCTACCGCCCACCAGATCACACCTCCCTTCTTAAGTGCCCTGACCATGGGCAGGTGAGCAAGCTGTGCCCAGCTGCTGGGCACACAGTATTCATGAGCTGTCTGCACTGGAGCTGCCTGATTTTACACATCCTAGTATAACCCTGCCCCCTTGCACATCCTGATAAAACAAACTAACAGAATTTCCCCTTCAGCAGCTACACTGGGCTGGAAGCACACAAGGCCAGTGTTGCCATGACACTCATAGAGCATGCATACCTGAAGCCTCAACAGGAAATTGAAAGGAAATAGATCTGGTGAACTGACACAGGAGCAGATTCTCCAGGCTGCTGCATGACCCTCCCCTCCAAACTCATAGCAACTCTCCCAAACCCCTCCAGCTCCAAAGCACTCCTAATGAGGATGAAACACTGCATTGCCTGTTCCAGCACAGGCCTGCAATTTACTGCACCCTCCTGCTTTGGGACTTCAGAAGATGGGCAAGTGGACACAGTAGAGCCTCAGACTTACCAGAGAGATTCACAACACCCTATCTATATCTTCTGTATTCATGCAGGATCACACCAGCTGTGGGCTAAGAGCACATGGACTGCTGCATAGCTCAGTTACTGAGCTGCAATTTGACTACACACCAGCCTCTGAGGCAGGCATGTCCTGGGTATTGCATTGCCACCTGTCCTGCAATGTGCCCCACCCGCCTTTCAGCTGCATTTCCAGGCTAAAAGGCTATCATGGGCTTGCTGGAAGCCACCACTAACATTTACCTAATAAACTTGAAGGAACAAGGATGAGAAGTTAAATGTTTGTGGCTGTGAAATCCTCTTCCGTACTTAAGCACAGTTTCAACCTTTGTCCTTCAGAAACAATCCAGCAAAGATGCTCTAGTTCACCACTCCAGTTCACATATCCTTCAGTGGGAGATTTCTCCCAGCAGGCCCATGTAATTTTACTGTTGAAAAAACCCAGGCTCTAATAACAGCTTGTCATCAGCAGGTGAAGCCTTTCAAATGAATGTGTTATTCAGCCCCTGCCAGCTCACACTGGAGCAAAATACTTTTCTCCCCCTCCCCAGCAAGCTCAAAAAAGCTGTAATTACAGCACGTGAGTAAGAGATCCACAAAGAAACAAAACACAGTGTTGATAAGCACAGCCATTCTTTAGCCAGGACTCCAGCCTAAAGCCTAGCAAACCTGAGTCTTTCCTATTCTGTGTGTAACACAAAGGCCTCTCACTCTATCAGGTTCTCAGAGATCCATCCCATGGAGAAGGGAATACCCAGTTTCTCCTCCTGTATTTCTCACCTTATGTCAACCACTGCACATGCTGGGATGTGTCATTGAGCTCACCCCTGATCAGGGGATGCCCTTCCCCCTCCAGGGCTCAGAGCTCATCATGCTGTATCTGGGTCCTGCATCTTCTATCACGGTGACCCAGGGTTTATTTTACAGTAACTTATCATTTGCTCTTGATACAGAGCAAGAGAGCAGAACCACTGAGCAGGTAACAGGTGCTGAAGCCACTGCAAGGCCACCTGTACACTCCCTGTCTTTCTGTCCTGGAAAAGCAAAGCTGCCAAGGAGGGGTCAGTGACTGCACAGCAGCCACATACCCAGCAGCTCTTTCAGGAAACCAGCTCAACTGGAGAGCCTCCAAGCCCAGTGACACTCACTCTCCTGCAGAAATACATGATCCACTCCAGCAACTGCAGAAGCACTATCAGAAACTCAAAAATAAAGCTGTTCCTCAAAGAGAATCTAGGAGGTAAAGAAGCCTGAAGCAGCCAAGCCCATTACAACTATAATTATCTATGCACTAAACAAGGAGCTCTCAGTGACGAAGCCCAAAGTACAGCATCGTGGACTGAGTGTGAATGAACATGTCAAAATAAAAGCTTGCTGTGAAATCATCTGCTGCCAACGTATCTTGAAGTTATCTTTAGAAGGTTAGTCTAATGTCTTTGTTAGCTGCTTTAAAATAAATAAATAACTGCTGAGACAGTAGTCTGGGAGCCTATTTAAAAAGCAATGATCATTAATATGTGACTAATTTGGGTTACGTATAGGCTTTCACAGTTGTCAGCTTCCTGGCACGGAGCAGTACTGCTAAAGCTCAGCTCTTCCACATCTAAGGTAAGGGAGTCTGAACTGCCAGTGGCTGTAAAAGGCCTGTGGATCTGGAAGCTCAGTTTTACCCATTTAGAGGTATTGCATGCAGTGAGTCCATCCTTCCCCACACAGCTAAAGAACAACTCTTGGCTACCACACACATGGAAAGCGGTCTGGGGTATTTTTGAGCTGATTAAAATCAAAGAATACAATACAAGTGATGTTTTCACTTTGGAAAGAGAAAAGGTTTACTTTTCCCATCATCCCTGCAAGCTGGACAGTCTAAGGACCCTGCACGGAGGGGCCACTGGGCAGCAGGAAGCACAGCAATGCCAGGACATCAGCAGTGCCAGCAGCTTCTGGAGCCTCTCTGGTCACTGAGGTACCTGGTGCAGTTTTCCTGTGTGTGCCAGTGAGCACAGAAGTTTTGCACAGCTAAGTAGAATCAGCACCCTCCCCTTCTGCCCCAGGAACGGTGGCAGGAATACTCACGATTTATCTCTCCTGCAGGCCCTTCTCTGAGGGCTGCCCTGCCTCCGGCGAGGGGACAGCGACTTACCCCGGGGTCTCTCCTTCATCGGAGAATGGGCACTTGAGGGTTTCAGAATCTGTGAGAGATGGGGGAGGGAAGGAAGTGGCCATCAATAAAGGCAATGATTCACTGCAAATAAAAAATTAAAAGGCCTCATACAGTAGCAGGGATGGCACACAAAGAGCCTTCAGTCCCTTGGGGCTTATTCAAACCCTGCCCAGGTTAAGAGGAACTCAAAGCTGTTATCATGTGATAGCTGTTCAGGGGCCCCCTGCAAAAATTAGTTGGTGTCACCAGTTCAGTTCCCAGCTGAATACTGTCTCATCCACGGCTTTCTTCAGAGCTGGCAACAGCAAGAGATAAGAAAAATGGCTTTGAGCCTCAGCTGAAAGAAACTCAGGCAGCCAAATCACCCTCTCCAGCTTTTCTCTCAACAAACAGAGGTGACCATCTCTCAGGCTGGCAGCTGAACTGACAGGTTTTTCAGTAGGTCTCCAACTTGCCCCATCCTCCAGGCCCTCTAACGTCAGAGGGCCATCAGCATTCCACTCACACTCTGGACTGTTTTAAAGACCTGATCCTCTAATCTCAGCCCACTCACAATGGAAGACCTCTGAAGCAAGCAGCTCAAATTCTGTAGTAACTCAAGGGAAAGACCAGATTCAGGGCCTTCAGCCTTCAAGGGTTCAGGGCTGTGGTCCTGGCCCTGAGGCACTCACAAGGGCTAGACCCAGTGTCTCAGCTCAGCACACATATAGAGCTGGTCCCTCTATCAAAGCAAGAACAAAATTCAGGAAGTCATCCATCCATATGGACTTCTTCAACTCGAGCCTGCTGCAGCTGTTTGCTCTCTGGATAGTATTAAAAGCATATGAATAGAGAAAAGGAAAATATCCCAAATTTAATTACATCAGTAATCAAGCCCATATGCTTAAGGTGATAGCATGGTACAAGGTGGCCCTCAAAACTCCTTGGCAGGGCAGGAGAGATGGCAGCAGAATGTAGGGGCTACAATGCCACTAGCAAGGCTCACCCCAAGGTCAGGGCAAGGGGGCAGGTGCCTCAGCCAAAAAGGCACGTGGCTGCTACGTAGGAGCCGTTCTTTAGCAGGGAAGGGGACGAGAACTCAGAATAACTTGGACACGATGCCACATACCTCTCCACAAGAGCCAGGCCCATACTTAGCAACACACCTGCTCTGCTCTCACTGCTGGCAGCCAGCTGGACAGGCACCAGATCTGCTTCCACCACGACCACAAACAGCTCCTTGCCCATGCCAGGCTCAGAGGCACGGTCAGGGACACCCCTCAGCCCCAAGGGCAGCCAAACCCTCCAGCCCCCTGGCAGCCTGCCCTGTCTCCCCATTGTTTCCCTATGAGCTCTTCAGTCCAATCAGCCAGCAGGGAAGCACCAGTCTGTCAGGGAGTTGCTTTACTCGCCTTTCCTACGTAACCTGCTCTGTGATTTAGCTGAGGGTGGTGGACATCAGCCCCCTGGCATGTCCTGCAAGGAGAAGCAACCATTGACACAGATGTGCCATGGCACCTCCTGCAGCTCAGATGCAAAAAGCAGACACCCCTTCCTGTGACGGGGCCACTCTTCCCAGCAGTTCCAGCCCCAGCCATGCTGATTCTTCCCAACCACCTTCTTCTGGAGTCATTGAGGAAAGCAAAGTGGGCAACAGCTCCTTAATGGCCAGGGACACGTATGGGTTCAAGTGTTTCCCAGGCTAAAGGGGAGATCCTTCAACTAAACAGCTGTAAGGGCTTGAAAATACATCAAATCCTGGGGAAGCAGCACCAAGACAGATGCAAACACAGCCCCAGGACACCTGGTACCTCCGTGATCTCAGGCTGGGGTCGGTCTGCTGACACAGAGCAAGACCCATCTCTACAGGATGAGACAAGGCACAGCTGCCTCCTGAGCCCAACACCCACGTGCATGGCCTACCTTCATCCTCATATCCCTGGCAAACTTCTCCAGCTCCTTTCTGACTTCTGTGCGCATCATTTTGGACACGTTGAGGACCAGCTGTTTCCACTCGATGGGCTGGAAGCTGTGCGGCTCATGCGGGACGTACAATCCGATTTTGACTTTTTTGACTGAATGCAAGTACTTTTTATAGGAGTCTTCGAATTCGAAGATGAGGTCGCTCAGAGTTCGGTAAGTGAGAGGTTTGTCCATCAGATCCGATCGCCTGCTCATGCCCAGCGAGCCGTAGCGGCCGTTGCAGTAAATCCCAAGCACCACGTGATGAAAATAGTTCCCTGAGAAGTGGGTTTTAAAGCTGATGGGGAATCGTTCCACGGAGGGCTGCCCGTTTGTTAAGTAGCTGGGGTGCACTGCATCAAGGCAACAACGGTGCTGGGAAAGCAGCAGGTACAACTGCACCTGTAAAACACCTTCAGCGGGTTTGGGGTTTTTAACTGCCAGGGCAAAGGGCTTCCTTGCAAACACAAACTCGTTCTCACTGTGCCCAGAAACAGCCAATGCTGCCAAAGCCCATTTCACTGCTTGGCAAATGAGATACAATGGTTCAGACAGGGAAGGGAATGACTCTTAATCGCAGTTAAGGGAAAGATAAAAACCACAACACTGTTCAGGTCAGCACATCCAAAGAGAGACCACCCTCCCTAGATCTGTGGAAGCTCCCCATTTGATACCAACATCAAACTCTCACGCTTCCAAAGGGAAAAGTGTTTACCTCACTTTCTTGAGGGTTCGATACAACTTAGTTTACTGAGCCTCATTTTCTCATGTCTTCAAATAGCACCAAGAGATTTGGATTTATTCCTCTCCAAGGTGACAGTCTGCCTTTCCTTCTGTAAACTGGCCCTCACCATTGCCACTCCTCATACAGAGTGTTTTAGCATGTCACCCTTGTAACACATTGCTGAGAGGAACCAAAGGAAAGCTCCAAGATAGGTAATTAATTAGATAAGCACAGAGGTCAGAAACAATGCTCTTAAAAAGCAAACCCTGTCCCCAGAAGCACTGACTGGCCATTTCAAAGGCACCATGTGCAGAGGCCAGGACCAAGCTCCGTGCCAGCGTAGTGTGTGATCTCAGAGGGGAACTACGTGCAGGTCACCTCCTTGGGAGGCCGCTGGCCCGTGCCAGGGAAAGGACAGGCTGAGAATCCCTCACGCAAGCAGCTCTGCGTCAGCACCTACGTCGCACGCAGCTCCCTGCTGCTAATCCTGGGACAGCTGAAACTCACCCTGGCTCCACGTGCTGGCACCTGGCCCCTGGGACAGCAGGTGCCCCTCCCCTCTGCAGCTGAGGCCCCCACCCATGCCTGGGGGATGGAGGAGGGATGACCAGAAAAGGCTGGAGCAAAATGATCCAGCCTGGGGTTGCTCCAGCCAGAGGCACCTGCTGTAACTTTGGAGCCATCCCCTGAGTCAGTTGGTCATGGTGCTGCCACTACAAAATACACCAGCCCAAAAGGCAGCACTGCCGGGATAGTGCCAGGGCATCCTGACAGATGGAGGAGTGGGCTCAGTTCCCACTGAAGCTGCAGGAACCTGCTCAGACCAGGATTCTGTTCTGGAGATCACCAGCATCCCCTCCTCTCCCTGCCTCATGCCCAAAAAGGAGGTATTTAACAGCAGTGAAACAAGAGCCACTGCACAGCTGAGAAATCCTGGGATGTTATTGTGACCAGCCTTCCTCCCCTGCCTGCACAGCACGGCTGCCTGACAGCTGCTGGGAAACTGAGAGCACAAAAAGCCTTTGTATCAAGACTGTAAAACACAATTTGGGCTCAGTTCTGGTTCTGCCCAGCTTGACAAGCCACCACCTCACCAGCAGTGTGACTACCTGGGCTGTTGACCCCTGCCTGCACCCCACATTTCACTTCTTCATTCTACAGGGATGCACGCAAAGCATCCAGTGGCTCTCATCTCTCTCTAAACCACTTTCTCAGGGGGTTATTCCACCCAGTGTGAGTTGAATTACACATATTCGAACTTTTGGCTTCTGAGTAAGTGAAGAAACCAACTAATAAGAGGTTCATGAACTGCCCAGAATCTGAGGTCAAGAGCAAGGAGTTTCACAAACAAACAAACAAAAAAAAAAAAAACCAGGCAAGAAAAACGCATGGGCACAAAACTTTCAGAACAGCCACAGGGAAGCTTTTTGGGTCCACGTCAAACATGTTTAGCTGCATTCAGTGCTAGATGTCATCGGCTTTAGCAGCCTGGAGAAAACATATTAGAGGGTAAAGGAACAGACAACACTGTGGGCTCAGCTCACGTTGCACTTCACTGTCTGTATCAGCACGAGTATGGAAGACTGCACAGCAGAGCACAGCCCTCCCTACCACACACATCTGTCACCCAGCCAAGGCCATGTGCCCACCTCCTGCCCCGCTGCCATCAAACACAGACACCCTGCAGTGACAGTCAGAGCCCACCTCGATACCACCTACACCAACACAGAACAGAAACAGCTCGATTTGCCTTAGGTGGTCTCACCGGATCACTGCTGCCTCAGGACTGGCTTCTCCAAGAAAAATACCTCCACCCCACCATCAGCAGGTGATTTATAATTAAAGATTATAAATACACTGCAAGGGCAGAATGGGGCCCATTATGTCAACTGGAAAACTCAGCACACACTCACCTCATTTAAAAGGTCACCTTGCTTCAGGTCTTAAAAGGTGCATCCTGTGTACATCAAAGTCACGTTACAGTAATTTGTGTCCCACAGACTGATTCTTGCAAAAGCCCATTGTATTTATCATTCTGTGTAACTGAAAAAGCACTATCTTTTATTAACACCTATGAAGCTCTCAAACATCACCACTATTTTTCCCCCTCATTATGAAAGGGTTTTCTCTCTGCTCCCCGAGTGCTTTTCTATTAATTCCATACAAAGCTTTGGTGGCCACCCGCCACGCATACACACTTTTGCCGCGAGGTCTCAGAGAAGTTGCAATTTAATCTCATTAAATACTTAGTAGGAGTAAAAGAATCTTTTGAGGGCAGAAATTACCCACCATCAAATAACCCAGCAACAACCGCTGTGGAAATTAACCTTTAGGTACAGGTTGCTTCTGCTGAGGGACTGGTTAATGAGAGTCCCCACCCGAGATGAAATACACAGCAAATGGGCTGGAAAGGCACGTCAGATCTTCCCCTCTGTCCATGCATCATTATTACGGCTTTTCCTTTCTGCTCTGCCCAAGGAGAGCTGTATTGTGGCAAACAAAAGGCAACCACACAGCAATGCTGCAGCTGTAATCACACTTTTGAGCTGGGACTGTGACTGCAGCATGGAGAGTCAGGGAGTAAATTACATGCCACAGTAGAGAAGCAGTGCAGAGCAGGAGAGGGCAGAAGCAGTGGCAGCAAAGCTCAGTGGCTTCCTAATCCTGGGTCTTCATGTCAACCAAGATGATGGAGCCAGGCTCTTCTCGGTGGTGCCGACCAACAGGACAAGAGGCAACAGGCAGAAACTGAAGCACAAGAAGCTCACAGGTCAGGCACAAAAGAGTCCCAGTGAATGGGTAACATCAGCCCCGAGTCCAGTCACTAGAGCGGTTCTGCAGGGCTCCATCCTCAGACCAGGTCATCTTCCTTAACAACTTGGACACAGAACTCAAAGGAATAACTAAGTTTGGGGACAGCACCAAATTGAGAAGAGCTGCTGACTCCTTCAAGGGCAGAGAGGCCCTGCAGAAAGACCTCAACAAAGTGGAGAGATGGGCAACCACCAACCACACAAAGTTTAACAAGGGCAAGTGCTGGAATCTATACCTGGAAAGGGGCAGTGCTTCATATCTTAAGAGCCCAGCAAGTGTGTTTTTACTGAAGTCTGCTCAAGATGAGCACAGAAAACTACAGGGTGTCTGGCTCTCCCCTCTCCTGCCACTCCCACGAGCTGGGGGCATGAGCAAGTGCCGCTGGGCAGCAGCAAGCTGGAGGGATGGCAGCAGGCTGGGAAGGAAGGAGCTTTAGTTACATCAGTAATGCTGAAGCTGCTAGCACAGAGCAGGATGTGGAGCAGGAGGAAAATAAACCTCGCGCTTCACAACCATCTGATAAGGCTTCAGCAAAACCAGAAGAGCTGTTTTTCCAAGCAACCAAGCAACTGCCCAGAGGGCCCCCAACCAGCAGCAGTAAACACTCAGAGAGGTTTCCAGTTGGAGTCATGCAGCATTTCCCATGGGCATGGGATTGCTTACTGTGAGGCACAGTGCTACTGAGCCCACATCTGGATCTTGCCTGTGAAGAGAGCCCTGAGTTCCCCCTGGCAGCTCCAGTGTCCATGCAGGAAAGGCTCCAACAGCAGGTTCAGCTTCCCAAAGCGGGACTGCCAGGATTGAGAAACCTGCTCTCCAATGCCCGGCTGCAGTCAGAGGTGACTATCTAAAGACTGGACCACGACAATGTAACCAATTAAAGGCTCTCTCCCAGCTCTTCACAGCAACCAGAAGGGCTGTCGATTTCCAGCAGGATCTTCCTTTCCCATATTTCAATCAGCACGTGGATCAAGCTGTAGACAAACATGCAGGAGGCGAAGAGGAGCACTACATGGACATCAATATCCTGCAATGACTGCGGGAAACTCTCCCCCTTATTGAAAACACTTGCTCCCAGCCCAGGGATGTACCTGCTGGGCTGAAGGAGATGGATGGACCCAGGTCGCCAGCGGTGATAAATACCATCCACTGATTGCATCCACAGAAGGAACAGTGCAGAAGCTATTGAATAATTTCTCACTCCTGAGACACTTCTCTTCTCTTCCTTGTTTAATGATGTTATTGACCCCCTGTGCGGGTCCAAGCGTTACCTCACACGAACTGGGAGAAGGATGCTGAAGGCAACGGGAATGAGTTATGCTCAGCCAACGCGGACACGCTCCGCAAGGCTCCCCGAGGGGGGATGCAGTGTGCAGCTTCCCTCTCCCCCTCTGATATTTTGCTCTCCATGTTTTAATAAAGTGAATGCAGCGCAGATAAAATTCCCTTGGCACTTTCTGGTTTACTATTCCCTTTCATGAGCTCAAATCAATTGGATCTTTGCTCAGAAAGAGTGGGCTGAATGCACCATTACTCAGCTGATTTACAACTGAACTGAGAAATGCCCTGGGGAAGACAGCAGGAGGAATGCTTCTGGTTAGGCACTGACAAGCAGATCATGTAAGCAGAGAGATATGAAGCCAGTTCAGACAGCTACACAGAGAAAAAGAGCTGTGCAGACTGCTGCAAAATAATACTGGAAGATCTGTTTGAGCTTTCAGTCATCTCAGAGCAGCTGCTTCCTCGGTGCATGCAGACAGGGTAGCTCAGTACTTTACCTCACTGCCCTATAAAAACGCTTCAAGATCAAGCGCATAGGCAATTATGCAAAACTTAATTCTGCACCAAGAGGGATTACAGAAGCATTTTATAAGAAGTCACGCAGCAAAAGGCAACAGCACAAGCCAGCGAGCAGCTCAATTAAAGTGACATCTCGCTAAGCCGCTCTGCGCGAGCCGGCCTTTGAAGGAAGGCTCACGCCGAGGGTCCGCTGGAGTGGGCTGTGCTTTTGCAGTATCCAAGCAACACTCAAGGCCTGCCAGCACACGAATTACAGGCACTACCTTATTTCCAGAGACACGGCACGGAACCAGAGGTTAACGCACACACAGGAGGGCTGCTCAGCTCAGCCCTGTGTGATGGCACTGGCTGGACACTCAGGAGAGGGTAAGCACATCTTCCCTGGAAACCACCTGGCCTTGGAACACCGCTGGCCTCACTGTGTCTGCATCCAGAGGACAATGCTGAAAATCAAAATCCCATGGCTGACAAAAACCAGCGAACTTCCCCACGTGCCATGACAAAGATGCCTCCCAAAACCCCTCAAGCTGCACATGCATCACAGCACTACGAGGTTCCACCCGGGCACAGGCTCCATACCAGCCACTTCCCAGACACACAAATTCAGGTGGCCCATCCACTCACCACCACTACACTCTTTGTGTACCCACACCTCAAGCAAAATACCTGGGGTTTATACTGCAGGAATCTTGTAAACTTTAATGCATCTGTTACCGGACCATCAGCCAGCAGACAATCCCTGTTCTCACACAGACTTCCAAGACAGGAAGTAGAAGTCCTACAAAGACAAGCCTGTCTCATACTCTCCCCCTGACTAAACCTTCTCAATTTAAAAAGAAAAAGCTTGCCGTAGGTTTGTGGTTTTTTAATTAGCATCTAGAGACAGAAAAATTCAAACATATCTTAACTCTGAAGAAACTTCACATGATAATAAATAGTATAAAATATAGCTTTCAACTATTTTGCTTCCTTCACTTCTCAAAAAAAAACCCCAAACTGCCAAACTGAACACACAAGTCAGGTTTGAGGCAAGCAGAAAAACCAGCAACAACACTTTTAGGTTATCATGGCTATCTGTAGGCCACTAATCACCCTTTGCTCCCGTGATATGAGGAATAATCAGTTCACTGCTAGAAACACAGCACTGCCAGCCACACTGACACTGCAGAGCAGCATCAGCTCCACCTGGGGACTATTTCCCCCATCCTTTTCATCCCCAAATAGTTTGGGACACAAGGGCAAGCGTAACAGATCCACTGACATCATCTCAAGGGAAACCAGTTAATGTACATTTCTGGACTTCAGGAAAGCTTTCAATACTGCTACTCACAGTATTCTTCTGGACAAAATGTCCAGCATACAGCTACAGAAATACATAACAATGGGTGAGCAACACGCTCATGGGTCAGACACAGAGGGTTACAGCAAATGGGGTTATATTAGGCTGGCAACCACTCACTAGTGGGGTTCCACAGGGCTCAATTTTAAGGCCAGTTCAATGTCTTCACAAATCACTTGGGTGCAAGACTCAAAGGTATGCTTAGTTAAGTTTGCTGATGACACAGAATTGGGAGGAGCTGCCAACTCCCTCAAGGGCAGAGAGGCCCTGCAGACAGACCTTGACAAATCAGAAAGTTGGGTAATCACCAACCTATGATGTTTAACAATGGCAAGTGCCAGATTCTGCACCTGGGACAGGGCACACCCAGTTGTGTGGACAGACAGGGGAAGAGAGGCTAGAGAGCAGCACCACAGAGAGGGAACACGAGTCAGCAGTGCCCTGGCAGCAAGGAGGGCCAGCCCTGTCCTGGGGGGCATCAGGCACAGCATCACCAGCTGGGTAAGGGAGGGGATTGTCCCCTCTGCTCTGCACTGGGGCGGCCTCACCTCGAGCGCTGGGGGCAGCTTTGGGTGCCACAATATAAGAAGGATATAAAGCTGTTAGAGAGCATCCAAAAGAGGGAAATTGGAGATGGTCCTTGAGGTGAAGCCATATGAGTGGCTGAGGTCACTTGGCTTGTTCAGCTTGGAGGAGACTGAGGGGAGACCTCACGGCAGTCTACAACTTCCTCCTGAGGGGAAGAGGAGGAGCAGACACTGATCTCTTCTCTGTGGTGCCCAGTGACAGGACTAGAGGGAATGGCCTGAAGCTGTGTCAGGGGAGGTTTAGGCTGGATATTAGGAAAGGGTTCTTCACCCAGAGGGTGTTTGGGCACTGGCACAGGCTCCCCAAGGCAGTGGTCACAGCACCAAAATGACAGAGTTCAAGAAGTGTTTGGACAACACTTCTTCAGGGCCTGAACTTCAATGGTTCCTGTGGGTTCCTTCCAACTCGGGATGTTCTACGATTCTATGATTTCTCCTTCTGGAAGGGCTTTGAAGGGGGTTTGAGTGTCTTGTTGAGACCAAGCCCCCAGGACCCCAATCCATCCAGCTGCATGCAAAGCCCACCAGCATTCCCAGGGGAAGCCCTGTCAGCCAGAGCCACCTCTCAGACTCGGATCCAAGGCCTATTCCTGGCGCACATTGTTCAGCCCACATCCCCTTCCCGCCCCCCAGCAGCCATCCCTTCTCAGGCACTACCTGCCAGGCTCTGCCAGCTCCTTCTCCCACGGGAGGGGGCAGCAGAACACTGTAGAGACATCCCAGGAGATGGTTTGCTTCAGGGCTTATTTTGGGTTGGGATTTGTTTTAGATGAAACTTGATCATTTCTGACGAGATGCATCTGGCAACCTGCTCCTGCAGCCCTGCCTTGCCCTCCTCCAGTGCTTTAGGATGGTGCAGGTTGATTTATCAGTGACAGCGCAAGAGGGCGGAGAAGCAAGTCAGTGTCTAAATGACTGAAGACTGAGTGGGAAGCAAGCATTATGTTAAGGGGAAGCTCAAATGTTTAACTATAATACACATGTTTCTGCACAAAGCACAGCTGTGGGTTGAGAGACAAAAGCTAACATGACTTGGCCGTGTAAACATCAGACAAACACAGAACAAAACCCACGCTCCTCAGGTGTTACCAAGCTCCAACAAGAACCAACAGAGAAATGCTAATAAAGAAAATAAGGGTTGTGCAGACAGGTACTCATCTGGGCACTCTGGGTCAGATCCTGACATTACGCAGATTACCAGGGCAGGAGGCAAAGTCTGCGTGGCCAAATCACAACACCTGTGACCTGGCACATGGCACTTCAACTCCTACCTTCAAACCCAGGCAATTCAGCAACTTGGTGATCAATACCAGGGCAGCTCCCCAAGCTGCTGGCACTCACCTTTGGCTGTGAGCCTCACAAACACCATCCAGGAGGGGCAATGTATTAAACAGTGCTGCAGTGGGAAAAGTCACAGACGTGTGAAAGGATACATCCCCAGGATAACTGCTTCAAGGCATTTGATAGGTAAGGACTCCCTGGTCATTTCTTTTGCTGTCTCCATTAACCTAGAACAGAAACAGAAGTTTTCAGTCCTTCCAGCTAGAGCAATTGACAGGAATCAAAGGGTCTTCTCATAGAGTGAGAGCCAGGCACCTCCAGTTCTTATCTCAGCAAGAGCTGGTGAACTTGATTCTGCCCTTCAGTGACTTTGTCAGAGTCCTGTTAACTTCTGGAGGATGACTGGAGTTAAAAAAATATAAAGAGGAAAAAAAAAAAGATTATTTGGCATCCCAGTGCCTTCCAACCTCTGAAGGTGGATAGCAGGAATGCAGTTCTCTCTGCCTCTTCCAGCAACTCCATGAGCATCACTTCAGACTGTAACACAAAGCCCTGCTGAACTGCCCAAGCTGGCAATCATGGAAATCCCAAAGTAGGACTGAGTTCAGCTTATTTTCAAACAACCCTGGCTCTCCTCTGGAGAAAAAAAAAAACAACCAAAAATGAACCAGAAGAAGATGGTTACATAGCCCCCTGAAAGCTACAAATGCCTCCATAATCCCACAGCTATGGCTGCAGACCAGAATTTACTGCCTTTTTATCAAAGCCTGCTCTGCAGAAAGCTCCACCAACACAGACACTTCATACCACAGCAAGCTGAGTTATTGTCTTGCTGCTGCTCCACATCTCCTGTGGACAGGGAAAGTGGCAAATTCCACACAATTTCCTGCAGAAGTGCAGGAAACGATGTGTGCCCAGGATTTCACACGTTCACAAAGCTCAGTTACATTCTAGACTCCATCTTTGGAGTACAATTATTTGACAGGGACGTAACAGTGTGACAAGCAACAAGCAACCTCAGGTCAGCTAAGAAAGCTATTGTGCCAGACTGACGCTACACTATTAACCTAGTAGGTCACCTATCCCCTTCCACAAACAGATCCTGAAATCCTGGACAATTTGAAAAAAAAAAATACTGGAAGGAGCCTAAAAAAGAACAGAACAGGCATATCCAATGACACACCAAAAAACTGCCCCCTAAAAAAGGTGCAGCTGAAAACTAAGCCAAAAGATAACATCTGTTTCGCAGTCTTCTCTATCCATATCCTTTCCTGGGGAAGAGCTCTGTGAACAGATCCCTACTGTAAGGAAACACAACATTAAATGACAAAAATATTTGTATTAGAGAAGATTATGAAAATATGCATCTGAAACCATCAGAGTCTGTTCCCCCCACTTTCTGATTCACCCACCTCATGCATTTTAAACCTTGTGTTGAGCGCAAGTGACAACAGAGCTTCCACTGCTATTACAGCCTGTCACAGCCATTCCGTGTCCCATTTATCCAAGTTAGAAATTATCTTTTCATTTGTAAACAACCACCCCTTACACTCTGCCTGCAGTACAGAAGGCTAATTAGACTTTGCCTGGCTCCTCCACACTCACAATCACCCACAGAAGCCCACAGAACTGCTGGAAGCACAGAGCAGCCCCGGCAGGAGCACACAATGGGGCTCCTTCATCCCCCACAGAGGCTCCCCAGTGCTGGGCACCGCAGTGGCCACTGCAAAGCCCTGTCTCTGTCTGAGAACTGTTCCGTGCAGATGAGGCATGGGAGGTATCCACAAACAACATAACCCACTAAATTTCCCATCTTCTAATTACATGGGAGTTAGCAAAAAAAAAAAAAAAAAAAAAAAACAAAAAAGACAGCTGATTATGAATATGCATCATGAGGAAAAAATGCCAAGTTGTAAAGCTATTTATCCTCAAGCTATTTCGTGTGACCTATGCCTGGTCAACACAGTGTGAGGGGCAGGGGCAGGGCCAGCATCTCCTCCTCAGGTGCACCCTGCACCAGGATCCAGGAGCTGCAGCGGGATCTGGCAGCTAAGAGACACCTCTGGAGCACGAGTGTGACATGGGTCTGTGTGAGGGGAGCATCGCTCAGGAGGCACCAGTGCTCAGCAAACCAGCGTCCACCTGCACCCCTGGGGCAGGCTGTGCCCTCACACACATCCATCCTGGAATCCTGGGGAATACTCTGCAAACAGTTTGCTTTCTCTCTGCATTTACAGCACAGACTGCAGGGTTTACGTGCATGACCCAGTTCGAGAGCCACTCAGAGTTTTTCTTCCACTTTTAACAAGCTTGAGTCGAAGCATGCCCTTAAACCCTGTGTTTGTATTGGAAGCAGAGCCTCTGGAGAATCCCCAAGCCACTGCTCTGCCCAAGGTAGCACAAGCCAAATCTAAATCACTCCTCACAGATTATTTTTCAGTCTACTTTCAACTGGCTTCTCAAAAGCCTGGGAGCCCACCAGCTAATCTATCCTATACTTAACCTTGCATCTAAGAAGGTCCTCTAATGTTTAAAGTAAATCCTCCCCTTTTTGCAAATTAAATGAGGAGCTATTTCTGCTCTCCACAGTGGGCATGGAGACCATTTATTATCTCTCCTCTTGCTACAGATATTTGTATATGCAAAAGACTGTAATCTACCCTCTCCTCTGTGAACGTGAGAAAGCAGACACCAATTTTTATTTAATTCTTCCCTCACTCCCCCTGAGAGCTTCTCCCTTAGGTTATGATTTTAGGACAATGTTTGTTTCTTTCAATTTTGGAATCCCTTCAGCCAACTCACTTCTCACAGTCCTTTGGCTAAACCCACAACAGTACAAACAGACCAACTTCCTTCTGAATCCATCTTTCAGTGCGTATTTGCAACCAAGCCTGTGTGCTGTTGGCTTTTCCCTGTTGGCCCACACTGAATTCTGGTGGTTTTTTGGTGGGTTTTTTTTTTTGTGGGTTGGTTGGGAGTTTTTTTTGTTAGGGGTGGGGATTTTTTGGTTGGGCTTCTTTGGTGAATTTTGTTTGGTTTCTTTTATTTTTTTAAGCTCAGCTTCTTCTTTGCAAAACTAGCCTTCTGTTCTTCACAGCTGGCTATTCCCAAACCCTACCCTGCACTTTCCCTCACTAAATTATCTCCTGTTTGTTCCAGCCAAAGAGATCACTCTGAATATCTCAATTTCACTTTTCAAAGCCTTGTCACCTTGTCCAGCCTGGACTGCAAACCATCCATCAGCAAACAATTAGTCTTACCCACACCATTACGAAAACACTGAGGAAAAACTCCCAGCACTTCAACTCACAATCTCTGCTAGGCAAGACTGGTAAAGTGACACTTTCTACGTGCTGCTTTTCACCAAGTTGGGTCCTTACACTAAATAGTTTTATTAGACTCAAGGTCCCTGCCTTATCTGCAGAGATAAGACATGGCCTTGTCAAAAGCCACACTAAAACACGAGTTATAACATCCACGTCTTCTCCCTGGCTGACAAAAGCTCTTACACCCTCAGAGAAGGAAATTCTCAGAAACAAACCGTGCCCAACAATATTAATGTTGCCTTTCCCTTCCCTTGAACTGCAGATAAACTCAAAGTTCCTAGACTTATCTTTACCCTTATTCTTTTTAAAGGCTGCTATCTTTGCATTCCCCAGCACCCACCCTCCCCACGCTCCCTAAACACAAATATTAATGGCTGGAGGCTGCTTGTCAGTTGGCAAATGACCTATGGCAAATGACAGACCATTCAGCTCATCTGAAAACAACTCCTTGCAGGTACTCTTTGATTTGTCCTTTCCCTCTTTTCTCTCACTCCTAAATTCTTATCACACTGTCTCAGACGTTAATAGTGACCAGAAAGTCTGCACAGTTAAACTTGTGAAAGGAGATTTAAGGAAGGCGGAAAAGAATTAAAAAATAGCATCAAACATTTCAATTCCCTGCCTCAGCAGGGTTTGCTTCTGGGATTTTCCTTAAATCTTGACAGTTACCTAAAAAGATTTCACATATATAGCTATTCTTTACAGTCTTATATCAGACAGCTGGGAATTAGCCCACAGTCACCCTCTTCCCACGCTTGCGTGAGCATGGGGGGCAGCTCATCTCTTCCAGGAACTTAGGGGAGACTGCTACAGTCAAAGGCAAGCACCCTGCAGCTTCCCTTTGTGGCATTTACACCACTATCTGACATCTGCCAGGCAGATCTCTATTCCAGACCACACTGAACACTTCTGCCTCTAACAAATGTAGCCAACAGGAACAGGATGCTTGCTCCTCCCTCAAGATCTGGTCTTTGGCAGAGAGTGATATTTCCTTGTTAATTGATTCAAATTTCTTTCAATGTTTTCAGGAGCCCACCAGGACCATCTCCCTTGCTTTCTGCAGTAAAGGAGGCCCTGAAAGGAGTTGACTTTGTCTCTTTAGGATGCATTCTGTTTAAAATGGCAGTGTCTAAAGACAGCTCATGGGAACCATGGATTCTTTTTGCTCCCAGATTTTTCACTTGGGCACCCAATTTCATTAACAGGTTAGAAAAATCTTAAAACCTTTCAGCATGCCCAGAACTGGAGAATCTCACCAGCTGGCACCGACCACACCGGAGTCCCTTCAGGGATGACAATGCTTAGGAGAGGCTCCCCATTACCTTCACCAGAAAGACTCCTACAAGGCTGAGTAAATTTTTTATTAGTGAGATCCTCCAGCACATTTTTGCACAAAATTCTCCTTGCACGGAGCCATGTACCTTGCATGAGGTCCATAAAATCTCCCTCTCCCACGTTCTTCTAAGGCCCCTGACAGTTTCATTCATGATAATGGAGCCAAGAGAGAAGCAAAAGGCACCAGCACGAACAAAAGGAGATAAAACAGCAGAGCAGATACTGATCTTGTGAATCTTCTCTAAAACAGTGTTTCAACAGCAAAAGCATTTCCACCACATGCTGAACACCACACCGTATCTGTAACATCCCCCCTTTGTGCGAGTGAGAAGCAGATGTTCAAATGCCTTCTGCAGTCTATTGTCTGGAAATGGTATGAGCCCATTTTTCTTTAGAGCCCCATCAGTGCTCCTTAATAACACGGTGTGTGGAAACAGTATGATTTCCTGTCTCCCCTTCCCTGTTATTTGGTTGCATCGTTGCCACGTGACAGCTCCTATCGTGCTCCTTTATTGCAATCGATTACACATTTTTATATCTGCAGCCACTGAATGCCTCTCCCTCCTCACAGAGCAGCTTCTGGGCTCTAATTCCTCAAACACTACAGAACCTACCCAAACATCAGTTTCTGCTTCAGTTGTAGGTCCCCCCATTCAGCTGGCACTTAACTGGAGGGAACAGTACAATACTGCACCTCCCCAGATCTCTGTGGAGGACAAAGAGATTTGTTTCTCATTGTGCCTCACGCCTGCATCCTAGAACAGAAGCTTCCAGAGGGCTTATCTCTCCTTGTAAACCCAGTAATAACAGCTTGTTGACACCGAATTCACAGTTACAGATATTACTAGATACCCAGGCACTTTTTTCCTAAAGCTCTTACATGATCTAAGCTCAGCAGTTTTAAAAAGAATGGCTACGTCAGTCAAAAGTACCATTTTTTATCAGACTGGTTGTACCAACAGAAGTCATAATATAGGTTTAGCCAGCATAATCCTGCATGGGAAAAGGAAAACCAGTCCTACTGGTGTCTGAAACATTCATATCACATGCATACACACATGGATCAGCAGAGCTGAACTTCACGGGGTGCCCTTTACCTGCTTAGCACAAAAAGGTACAGCATGAAGCCTGTGGAGGCCCTACGGTGGATGTAGCTACACCTGTAAATTTGGATTTTGTGCAAAAACAGCCAACCCAGGAGAGGTGAGACCCAGGCACATTTTCAGACACAATTGGCCTGTACAACAAGAACAGCACACAAAGTTTACAGGTTCACAGCTCTGCCACCCTGACTCACACAGCTACGCCAACAGAAATCTAACATTTCCCAAAGTGCTATCTGTAGTCTAGACAAATCCACGTGGTGTCTCACACTCTAAAAGTTAAGCTGATAATAAGAGTGACTTTTTCTTAAAGAGACTGTAAATACTGAGTTATAGCAAGACTATATCCCTTAATGAGTTCCTAAAGATAATTTATGCTCTTCCTCCTACGCTCAGCCATGCATTTTTATTTTCTCATACATCACACTGATGCTGGCAGTAAATCTCTACAATATCTAGTCCTCCTTCCATAACAGAAAAACTCATTAATATGCCCCAGCTGCTTTAGGACACTTTCACATGAATTTATGAATATTCAATTTCCATCTAGTACTCAGCTTCTTTGTGTCCAGCCACTGCTGTCTTGAAGAGAGGCTGCCAAAGATCTCGTAATGCTTTCATTAGCTTTGAGCCCTCACATTATGAAATCAGCAATATGTTTAGTGTCAATAAAGCTCTGGGAACAGCCTCATTTTTCAAGAGCCAGTGGCAACTGGAGGCTTTCAGCATCTTGCCCGATCACCTTGCAAATGCAAACTTTGTGTTGCAGCAAGTGAGGCCTTTCACACCACAGGAACTGCTCAGAGCAGCTCCTGTCACCTTGGCACAAGACACCTGTTGCTGCCATCCTGGGAGCAGATTTCTTACAAAGTAGAACACACCTCCCAGAAAAAAAAAACTTGGGGTGCAGGCGATTTTTCAGCTTTGATGAAAACTGGCCTGCACATCAGATGAAGGAAAGGAAAGCTTTCATGCACATCTCAAAATTACAGAACAATCAATGCATTATTCACACAGAATCACAGAAGCTGGGGTTGGAAGGGACCTCTGGAGGTCATCTGTTCAACCCTCCTGCTAAAGCAGGTTCATTTAGAGCAGGTTGCACAGGTAGGTTTTAAGTATCTCCAGAGGAGACTCCAAGGCAGCCTGTCACCCTTAGAGTAATAATTTTTTCCTCACAGTTAGATGGAACTTCCAGTTTCAGTTTCTGTCCGTTGCCCCTTGTCCTGTCACCGGGCACCACTGAAAACAGTCTGGTCCCATTCTCCTGACTTGGCCAGGTGAATTTTAAAAGATCTGAAATCTAAACCAGAAACTGTAAGTTTCATAAAAACAACTGATATTTGGTTTCATAAAAATGACAGGAACTTCAGACAGCCTTGAATGCACTCTCCTTCTCAAAACCGGAGAAACCAAGACCAGGCAAGTGCTGGAGCCCCACAGCAGCACAAGAGGATCTGGGCAGCAACACGTGCTCCCGACAGCTCCACTCCTCCCAGCACTCCCATCTACCCAATCCAGGAGCAAAGCAGCACAGGCCTTAGGACTTCACACTGTTCCAGTCCAGCACACACCATCCTCAGGCAACTGTGCCTGGAAAGCTGGCAGCCCCTGAGGGGTTGGACCATGTCCAGGGGCACCATCCTTAACTCCACAGAAGTCCTACGCAAGCATTCCAAGAAGTTCCTAGCAGCAGCAAGACAAGGAGAGGAGTCAGACACTCGTCCCCAGGCAAACACTAAGGCAGATAAACAGAGGAAATGGCTCCACTTGGGACAGGATACAATGCCAGAGGCACATCTCCAGCTACGAGCACTGTATCTGTTCCCTTCTAGAAAAGAGCACCATCCTTGTAAGCCAGGCTTTTATCCAGCCCAGGAAGACAACGGCCTTTTAAATGGTAAGTGCTGAGCATAATTCATTTTCATCCTTCACTTCCTCTGAAAAAAGTAATGGGACAAATTTAAAAATGAGTGAGCAGCTTGAAAATTGGTTTGAGCTTCTGTAAACCCATCTATCATTCAAGGCACAAGATTTGTTTTAAACTAGTTCCACCAGAGCAGTGAACATTAGATAAAGGAGGTGAGAAAGATTGCTGACAGCAAGATGAAAACCTGAAGCACAAAGCTGAGATGGGAACTGGAATTTTAGAGTGAGGGCCCATTAGATTAATGACAGAGAGCTAGGAAGAGCTAGACACAGACCAGTCTCTGGGAGTAATTATATTCTGCTTATCTAAATTTCACCCTAAAATAAAAGCACAACGTTGTCAACACCCTTCCTTGCCCTAACCTGCTAATTTATTGGGTTCTGTTAAAGAGCTGACTTAAGTATGATGCAGATCTAACACGCAAGAGACCCCAGTTCTCTGCATCACACTTCCATGGGCACATGTTCATACTGTGCTGCACAACTCATCACCAACCAGCATGAGTCCACCACATGGAAGGAACAGCAAGATGAGCAGCAACGGGAGAAGCATGGACACGACTTAAACAGCTCATTGTGAGCCTCCAGGGAGAACGACTGTGCCCAGGATGTAAAAATTCCTGCTGCGTTTTGCGCAGCTAATCCCTTCCTACCACCTGCAAATGGCATTACAGCACAACCAGAATATCAGGACTTTATCAGTTTTCAGAAAAACAGCCCAGCCCTCCCAGCCCAACACCAATAAGCAGAGAGTTTTCCCACCCCTGTGCATGCAGCGCTGGCCTGCAGCCAAGCAGTTCCCTTGCAGCTGCTGAGCAAGAACAGCCCTTCCACTTGTTGGCTCTCGACGGTCCATTTGCCACCCGGCAGCAAGCTGGGACACTCCTCGCAAAGGCAGCAACACAGGCAGCTTTGGCCCTGCCAGAGGAGCTGTGGCACAGAGGAGACAGCCCTCCCATGCCACGGTGCTGCAGTGCTTAAATGCCAGGTGATCAGGGACAAAGTGATCAATTCCAGTGACACTTACCCACTGAGAGGTCTGGTTTTTCTGATCTCGAAGAACTGTGTTCCCGTGTGATTGTATCTGTATTTTGTCTGTTAAAGGAAAGTAACTTGAAAAGTCAAACAATAAAATAACACTGCTCAAAAGGTGAATTTCAGTTCCGAGTTCCTGCTGAAACACAAAACAGGCAGTAAAAGCCATTGACTTTCAGACATTAAATACTGGCAGGTGAAATAAAGCAAAACTTTTCACTTGTCTTTTTATATGCTCTATTAACAGCACTAGGTGCAGAGGCAGGTATTAAGGTTGTCCATTTAAAATGACACTCAAATTTGGCATTTGAAAGTTATAAATTCTCTCTTCCACTAGGTCCCACTCACTACTACATTTCAAGTTTGAAAAAAAGTCTCCCACTTGGGCAAAAGAAAGCTTTCATAGCCTACCCAAACCAATCAACATAATCCATGGTCTGAAAAAATATATTTCCTTTAGAAGTCTTTTAACTCCATCAGCCACATGGCTCACCTATGACCTGTAAACCAAAACCATGGCAGGTACATCCATCTACACTTAGGAAATATAAATCGTTCTCTAAAAAATACAGTGTTCTTGAAAGGAAAACAACCAGCTACATGCAAATCAAGGTCATTAGTTACCACTATGAGGGTAGCAGAAAAGTTCATCACAAATGATGCCAGCAGACAGTCAACCAAATCTCAGCACTACTCGCCTACAAGCACAGGCTGCCACGCAGCAACACCACCAAAAGCAGCCTCTCCCCTGCTCCTTGAGCATTGCTGTTCAAGCAGCAATGCAATAAATCAGACCAGGAAACCAATCTGTTCAGTAAAAACAAAAACCCCAACAAAGTTTTGTAAAAAAAAAATCACACTGCCCTTACTTTTGCTAGGTTACTTTTCCAGTTGAATCTCTTTCCTAACCTAGTTCCCAAATTCTATTCCCATCAGAATAGTCACACCACTAAAGCTGGCGATACCAAAGCAGATACCAGGGCAGAGGCAGGTGACTCCATGGAAGCAAAGAGCTGCTTGCAAGGTATAAATAGCACAGCTGCTGGATGTATAACCATAGCCTAAACAAAAACTCCAGCTCTCAACAGGATGCTCTGAACTGACTTCAATTAAGAGTCCAGAGTTCTCCACAAACAAGGCTTCACTTCCCTCCTGCCTTCAAAACCTAATTCATGAGGCCCTTTCAGGGTGCTCTGAACAAAGCATACATCCTCTTTCAGCCCTCAAAGGAAGCCTAGACGCTACTCCTCAGCCCACTTTGAAGCTTTTCTGAACACAGATCCAAACCCTGTGCCCAAGGCCTGTTCCTGCTACATAGCAGAATGCAGAATTTCAAAACAACTACGGGGTGAGGTGGGGGATAATGTAATTTTTGGAGCTCTGTATGACATGGTATCCTCTCTGGCACAATCCCAGTGAGCAATAAGCCTTTTGTCCTGGCCAAGTGGCTGACATAAAGAAGAGAGATGCACTGTCCCCCTGCAGAGCAGGCAGGCCCCAGCCTCCCTCCCCATGGCAGCTGCTGCAGCTCCAGGCCCGGCTGCCGCCTTGATCCCAACCACAACTCCCCACCAAGCCAACCGCGCCTGCTATTTTTGGATGTTCTTCCAGCTGCCACCCATATCCTTTCTTAATCCTTACCAGGACTTTACACTCATTCCTGAACCCCACAGCTTCCCCCCACACACGTACACACAAAAAGGCAGAGTTTACAGAAAAAGGGAAACAGAAGAGCGGCATATGGGCCAGCGACCTTCTCTGAAATTATCTGTCAGCAATGGAAACAGTCAGGAATTGAGCATGGGGCAGTGACAGAGAGGCCAGCCAGATGTGCAGATCCCTGATGAATCCCCCAGGCAAGGTGGGACATGTGGAAGGGAGATTCCTTTGGTCAGTTCCTGTGTCACAGGCAAGCCTGCCCACCTTAGGGTCAGGACAGCTGCTTGTGCCCCTCGCCCCAATGACAAGCACTTCCTGCAAGCTGAGCACACAGGCAATCCTCAGGGAGCCCACAGGGGCTGCCAAGGCAGAAGTAGAAAGGATTTGCCAGAACACTGGCTCTCTCTTGGTTGCTTTAAGACAAGATGCCATATTATTTCTCCAGGCATCATGATCCGACCATAATATCCTCATAAATCAACTTCAAAATAAGCACTTCTATTCCCACCAACGTCACTTCAGTTAAATTTTTCAGTATCATTTAAAGTTAATTACATCTCCCAGAGGATTGCTATGACAAGCTCAGTGCTGCTGGTGCTATCACAAATCCCTGGAGGCATCCTTTTACCTCCAAATGATCCCAAGCCCTTGCAACCAGCTAAGGCTTCAGTAAAGTTCTGTTAATTCACACCAGGCACCAAGTCAGCCTTCTTTCCAGAGACCACACGCTCGAGAAGGATACTGCAGCATCTTCATGTAGGTCTGTATCGCCTGGAGCCATTCTGGGATTGACATGGAGAGCTTGTAGTTTGGCACTGGCGGCACTGAGGGCTGGACACAAGAAAAAAGATAAAGAGGTTAGACAGCCACCGCTCCCCGCAGAGCGGATAAGTGATTTACTCGAGCAGCCGCATGTGCTTAGTGCAATACAGCGTGGCAGCACAGATGGCTCAAACCCCACGTGAACTCAAGCAGCAGGCAGAGTCATCCTGCTGACCACAGGGGCTGCCCCAGCAGCAGAGCCAGCTCTGTCCCTGCACAGATAGGCCGTGGCAGGCTGATCAGAGCCACCGGCATCCCTCAAACACCACCCTATGCAGGCAGACAGTCCAGCACAGAAAGCCTGTGCTTCCCATTTCCCCCCCATCCAGCACAGGGCAGTTTGGATGAGCAGAGTCCCAGTACTGACTCTGCTGTTCTCCCTCCCCTGGAAGCCATTTCAAGTTTAATTTTTTGCCTTCTTTATCACAAGAGAAAGATAATAGGAGACAAGAATCCCAGACTGTCAAAATTTCCCATCTGCCATGTGTCTGTAGCATGCTTACTAGGGAGGGAGAGCATGGTACCTAGAAGACCACCTGGGACCCAAATATTTAATGACATTAAGACACTTAAAGATATAGACTGGCAACATAATAGGATTTTTCCAAAACCTCATAAGCCATCTGCTTGTGCCTAAGCATTTTAAGAAGGCGGGCCCTCGATCCATGTTTAATCCCCACAGCTATTTGGCTCCTGAGCCTGTAGCCATGCAGGAAAGGGGCACAGCCTTGTCCCAAGTCCATTTATTTTAGGGGTGAGACTGCAAAACAGGGTCAGCAGATATTAAAGTGGGCAGCATGGCTGAAAAGAAGTTAGTACAGTTCTCACAAACACAGGGGACGAAGCAGTTTATATGACTATTAATGCAAATTCGAATTCAGGAACCAGAGATTTGGGCAGCTGTGATAAGGTGTAAAGAAAAGCATCTGCGGGCCCACATCGTCATAACCATTGTTCAAAGCTCATAAAGTGAGCTGTCTTTATATCACTGTCCTTAATACACTCCAAGTCAGCAATTACAGGCAAGAACAGCAAGTTCAGGTGGTATGGGGCCATGTCTGCCACAAAGACTTTCCTCTCCAGTTCCCACCTCCACTAAGATTGTGTGTTTGCCTTCAGAGAGTGAGCACCAGTAATCCCAAGGCGACCAAAACCCGGCATTTACCACACGCAGCGAGTTACTACAGTCAAATAGTAAATACACCTCGGAGAAGGGGGGAAAAAAAACCAAACCAGAGACTCCTACACTACTGGCACAAAGAAATATACTGTAAGTGGCAAGCAGATGGCGAGGCTTCCAGCTCGCCCCCGCAATCCCAGTACTACACGGGCGCCGGCACGGCTGCACACATGGGCTTTCTCCTCTCACCAGCAGGAGTTATGAGCAAGACTCATTAGCGCTTCTTAATCATGATTTTCATGCCTAAGCTCTTCATTAGAGGCATTTTTTTGGTTCCACAGGTGCCTTTCTCGCCCAGCCCCTTTGGTCTAGATGAATTATTCACCTGTCCCTTCCAGCACAAAGGCAGACCTGGACTCAACACACCAGATAAGGCTCAAGTTTCAGAAGCAGCAAGGAGCTGACAAAGGGAATTATGGCGGGGCTGTCACACGTTCCCCAGGGGTGGCCGTTTCTGCTCCAATATACTCAATCCTTTGCTTCAAAGATACAGAAGCTCAAGGTGCATACATTGCACTTACACAACACACCAAGGCAATGGGAGTCCCAGCCAGTGAGGGGCCTGGCTGTTTCTGAGGTGGGGATTTCATCCTTTTCCCAGCCCTCACGCAGCTGTGGGACCCAGGACAGCATCCCGTAGGGACAGCACCAGTGTGAACTGACACAGCCCCTGCTGTAACCCACAGCAGCCACCCTCACCAGAGGGGCCAGAGTCGGACCTCCAAGTGAGATGCTCCCCACCTCCAAGGTGGGTGAACACATCATCGTCATGCAAGGAGGATGATTGTGTCAGACACCACAGCATAGTCTGGTGAAGAGAACCAGGGTTTTCCCACTGGCTGGCACATATTCCAGCTACCTCAGCAGGCCTGCTGAGTCAGGAGGCCCAAGCCCCTCCAGATCTCAGGCAAGGAGGGCGAAGCATCCATCAGCCTGAGCCCGCACAGGCCAGCACCGCTTTCCACTCTCCAGAGCAGGGCAGGCAGTACACACACCATGCTGCCAGCAAGGCCAGGCACATGCCTTCCAAACATTTTTCCTTCTATGATTCCTGCCCCAGCTGCAGGAGGACCGACCCTGGGCACCCACCCAGCATGGAGCAGAAGCCAGGGCTGCATGATACCTCAAGTGAAGGGAAGCACAGCATTGTTGTGACTGAGGATGCAGCAACTGGAGGTAGTTCCTGGTATGCAACCACAGCAGCAAGGAGCAGGCAAGGGTTTGTAGCAGGAGGTCATGGATGGCAAGAGGAAGTGCAGACACAGCACTATAGACCATGAATTTGTAAAGCAAGTGAAATTCAGAGATGAGTGAGATGAAAAGCCTTAACCTTATATCAGTCTTTCCAAGGAATAGCAGCTCCAGAGACAGTGGAGCCGCTGCAGTGCAAGACCACGTGGCAGAGCTGGAGACTCATCCTATGGCTGGAAACGCTGTAGTCTCAGGTCACCACGGACATTCTGCATGAAACTCATTTTGCCCAATTCCATGGCCTCACTTAATGACCAGAAAGTCATTTTCTACTAGCTCCCCCTGCAAGCATGAATGAAGCTGACAGGCAAGAGTCCTCAAAGCTGCTGAGAGGTTTAATTTGTTAAGATCTCCAAGTATCTCCAAGATCACAGAACAGGTAAAGGATTGTACAGCCCTTCCAAACTGTGAGCCTGCACTATTCCCAGAGCTCAAGCCAACAGTCAGAGGTGGGGACCCCACAGGTTCCAAAACTGCCCTTCTTGCAGACAAGGCAGCTTTTTGTGAGGACTCTGCCTCCTAAGAGAGATGCTGCACCTCTGCAGCTTGCATTTGTTCCAGTAAGGACAACCTCACCGACACAGTAAGAAGCTACTTACCACCCTGCATGTATGATTGCTGAGACTAATACCAAGATGATTAGAGCAATCAAGTGGAGCCTCTTGGAGAGGGGATGAAAACTCTCTCTCCCATCACTAGGGATTAAAAACAGATCAGATGCAGAAATGGAGCAGTTGCACATGCCACTCACTCAGCCTGAACCAACTATCAATGCAAGCAGATTACAAATCATGTTCTCACAGGCACAAGTTTCCCTCATCACTCCCAGTCAGCAGTACCTGGTCTTTTGCAGGGTGACACACACCCTGCAGCACAAGCCAATCAAAAAAATTTGTACCACCACTTAAGGAACAAGTCTCCTGTCACATTCCTACTCTGAGCCAGAAATTACCATCAAAACTTTAGTAATCCACTACCACCTTTGTGGCAAAAAAACCTGCTCTTAACCTTCATTTACTCACCTGAGCTGTGCTGGCCCCCTAACAAGGGCCGGGTAGTCCTCAAACTACCCTCTGACCCCAGAGGTCTCACACTTAGCCAGCAAGAGCTACTTAAGCACAGAGGGCACCAGATCCTCCCGCCCCTGAAGAAATTAATTACTGTAACAGGTATTTTGCTTCTGGGCAGTGCTGGAGGAGTACAGCTCCTCCTCCAGCACTCTCCACTGATCGTCAACATCAAATGATTCAGCCGGGCAGATTCCAAAATATTTTTTCTTCTGCCTAGCTTCAGCACATGCCACAGAGAGTCAGCCCCGTGTTGTGGCACTGAGGAAGAAGCCATGGGCTTCTGGGACATTCCCACAGGAATACAGTGTGCAAGCCAGCACACTGGAGCCACTAGCGTGTCTCTCACCAGATGCTTTGTCAGTCACCATGGGTGCCATCAGTAAAAGTTACAGGCTCTGGAGCTGGGAAGTAAAGGATGAAAGTCAAGTCTAGCGTGTGCTTTTTCATCTCTTAACACCAAACGGGTTTGCAGGCCATCTAGACTAGCATAAGCTGGTCAGGCTGCTGAAACAAGAAGTTCTGCCCTCTCCCTGCCCCTTCATTTCCACCTGAAGTGCTTGTGTAAGTACAAGATGAACCACACCAAGGAACCACAAACTCAGCATAACCTGATTATTCTTTAGCTGGATATGGTCCCCCATCCAAAGGCTGGTTCCAGCACAAGGAGAGCAGAGTGGAGAGAGATCGTCCCTTTTGCACCTGCACTGGACTAAACATTGCAAAAGAGAGATGAAAGGCCTTTTCAGCCCGCATCTTATTTGACAAGCACCTTCTCAATACAGCCCTACACAATAAGCTTTCAACTTCCCTGTGCACAGAATTTCCTTTCTACTCCACATAAAAAACAGGCATACGGTCCATGTCAGTATCGCTGACAGCCTGGACCATGACAAGAGCAGCCCAACCATCTCACCCCAGCACGCAGAGGGGTATGAATCAAGCCAGACTTCAGCGGTCAGCTCAGATTAATGCTGCTCGATGCAAGGAGTGAATCAGGCTCAAAGTCTGCCAAAGCAAAGAATGTTAAAGACATTGGGATCAGTAATGCAGCACAGTGTTGAGAAGCCTTGGAACAACAGCAGACATCAACATTTTATTTGCTGGCTGGAGGAAAAAGACTTGGGTGAGGCAGAGCTGTTTGGGGCTTGTACTGAGGAACGTACAAAACAAAAGCATTTGGAATCTCTCCACATACTGGAAATGAAATGTCTGCGTTTTAAACCCCTTGTTACACT
Source organism: Oreocharis arfaki (assembly GCA_013398015.1). Lineage (NCBI taxonomy): Eukaryota > Metazoa > Chordata > Aves > Passeriformes > Paramythiidae > Oreocharis > Oreocharis arfaki. Next base: position 457,166 of record VZRR01000855.1, read on the forward strand.
TCAGACCCGAGACTGTGTTTTAAGAAATACCTGTGAATTTAAACGCACTGCTTTAAATTGCACTAAGTGTTTCATTCAGTCCCTGAAGATTTCTTTTAACTCTTGTTTTCTGCTTTTTTCTCCCCAAGCTAAAAGGAGTAATTTTCTTCCTACTTGTTCCCCGGGACACCAGCTCCGGCCCCTAAGCACCCCGCAGACTCCGTACCCCGTTCTGGGCTGAATCAGAAGATTCAGGGCATCCTTTCCCCCACTGGCCCGAGAGCATCCTCGGTGCTGCGGTGTCACACTGTCACACCCTCCCAGCCAGCGCTGGAGCCTCCCGGGCCGCTCGACGCGCACAGAACGCGGCAGCCGCCGGACCGCAGACCTCGGGCTCTGTGTCACCCACTCCTTCCGCACGAGGGGACGGACACACGGGGGCTTCGCCTTACCCGAGCCAGGCGGGCGGCACTCCGGATGGCCGCCGCCACGGCACCGCCGTCGGGGTGCACCCGCTCCACGTGCCCCCACATCCGCTCCCAGGTCTGCCCGTCCATGGGGAAGCCGCTCTTGTTCACCAGGAAGAGCGAGCCGCCGTCCCGCTGCTGCTCCTGCTCCTCCTCCTCCGAGCCCCCG
>VZRR01000855.1:458191-482345 GCA_013398015.1 Oreocharis arfaki
GGAGACGCCGCGGGGAGGCGCCCCCTGTCGGGCAGCCCGAGCCACCACAACGAGGCGGTGCAGTCCGAGCGCGTTCGCCCGCAGCCGAGCCGAGCCGAGCCGAGCCGAGCCCAGCCGAGCCCAGCCGAGCCGAACGCAGCCCAGACGAGCCCGCGCCCAGCCGAACCCAGCCGAGCCGAGCCCGCCCGCTCCGAGCCGAGGCGGTCCCCTCAAGCCGAGCCCAGCCCAGCCCAGCCCAGCCCAGCCCTGGCTCAGCCGTGCGTCCCGGTCTCCGCTGCGTGACGGACGCCTCAGGATGAAACTCCTCATCGGAGAGAGCTGGGCTGTTCCGTTCTTCCCAACAGAGCTGGAAGAGCCCTTGTTAAGCGCTCAGCGTTTCGGTGGTGGCAGTGAGATCCCAGCCTGAAGGCAAAGCGCTGCCGAGAGAAGCACCAGGCGCTTGTGAGGGGAGCGCCCCGGGCCCGGGCAGAGAACTCCCTGGTGATACTGCCCTCTCCGGCGCCCACTGTGCCCTGATGGCCACGGCCACCCTCGGACGGGAATTTTCAGCTCTTTACGTCAAGCACAACAGTGTTAGCGTAATACAACTCCTAGAGCTAGGAGTGACCCCTCCATCAGATACAAATAGTCTGAAAAATGTTGCTCCCATCCCCTGCCCATGCGCTCGGATACTGCTGCCCCGGCTCCCAGACATGAATAAATTTCCGCGGTGCCCTAATCAGCTTCCCGAAGGCTCTCAGGAGCCAGGAGTGTATGTCGAGCTGCTAATCACTCTCCACAGGAGCCGGTGTCTCTGTGAGTCCTACCAGTAATCCTCCCTGCTGTCCCCTGGCCACATGGTATGCCAGAATCTCATCAGGAGGTTTAATAGAAGGGAGGACAGAGAAAAGCTGTTCCATCAGCTAAAGCAAATCAAGGGCTTCAGTTTACATGGCCTGCCCAGTGTCAGCTTTCAGGCCAGGAGACTTTGCTCTAGGAAACCCCCCGAGCTGAATGTGGGGGCTCTGTGTGTAAATGGCAACACAATCCGGGGGAAAGGAGGAAAGGTCAGAGTGTATTTAGAGCTGCTGTGAAGTCTTCACCCTCTCCACTATGTCCTGCCTTTCCCGAATCGTCAAGCAAACACTGCAGTTGGAGGGAAAATGTGCATCCATGCTGGGCAGAGACGATACACACACACACCCACACCCACACCCTGCTGGGTTTGGAAGCATGATCCCAGGGGGAGCACAGTCTCTCCTTCTGGAGCGCAGATGATGCTGAACATCAGCAAGATGTGAGAGCACCAAGATGAGTTCCAGATGGGAGATGATGAAGCACAGAGACCCGGAGAGTCTGCAGATGGCTGCAGACACAGAGGAGAGGGCTCTCAAGGAGTCAAGGGAGGCTCAGGCAAGACACTGCAAGGAAAGGAAGGCCAAGAAAGTCTGCAAGTTCACTGGAGCAGAGCCAGGGGAAAGCTTGAAAATCATTCAGACCTGGATCTTAGAACAAATGGGACTGTGCAGGTGGTAGCATCCATTTGTGAGCAGCTGAGGGGCATACTGCATGTGACAGAGCCTGGAGTGCTGGGATTATGCAGCAGAACGTCATCCTCAAGGATGCTGATACACAAGCTGGCAGTCACGTATGTCCCAGAGCCTTGTTCCCTGTTGGAACAGGAAACCATGTTGAGGCTGTCACAGCCTTGCTCAGTGCTGCTTCACTGCCCAGAGCAGCCAGGAAGCTTCAGACTGTGTTTTCCTACACCCACCCACTTCTTAGCCACCCTGGGAGGGTGACGATTAGAGTGATGCTACATGCTCTGCAGTTCAAAGCCTCCTGCATCCACCATGTCAGGGCATTCTCCATGCCAGAGGGAAGGACTCTCCCTGGCCAGACAGGTAAGGGGCATGGCAAGGTTGGGACACCACAGCTCTGTTTGTGGCAGACCTTTGCAGCATCCTGACCACTTCCAACCAGGACTGAAAGAAAATTCTTACCAGCTCCTCCTTGATGCTCAGGCTTAAGAATGACAAGTTGAACTCCCAGAGGTCAGCCACTGTGTCCAAGGCCAGCTGTGGGCTGGACAGGCAGGGCAGAAGTTAGCTGAGGTTCCACAGGTAAAAGCAACTTTGAAACGATAGCCTAAGGAGATAAAAGTAGAGTCCTGAAGTCCCCACAGCTGAGGGAAAGTCTTAATAACCCTCTTGCCAGTGACAAATTAAGAGTAAAAATAGAATAATGTTGCTTTGGATTAGTGGTATTAGTTATGAACAGACATTCAAGATGAGTAAAAGCGGGATGGGATATGCAGCACGCCCCCAGTATCCAATGGCTTTCACCCCATGGAGTTGCCTAATTTTGATACCGTGACTCTCAGCAGAGCTGCCTTGCTTCCTGCTCTGTTTGCAGCTCTTCCTCTCACACCAGGTTCCTGTCCAGCCTCTGTCCCAGTGTACCAGACCTTTTTGATTTTGAAATTCAGCCAGTTTGTATGGATGTACCTTTCTAAAGCTAGCTCTGAACAACACCTCAAATCTACAGTCTTACCCCTAATGCAGAGCTCATTGCTACCACAGCTGTTATCTGGGTTAAAGGAACTAATTTGATCATAAAATCATCATGTAAGAGGGTTTTAACCTTCATTATTTCCAATTGCAGACTCATTTAAATGCAGCATTCAAAAGGCCCTGCAGTGCAATTACACAACCAAGTGCAGGAAAATTAATAGCTCTTAATTTGCACCATGGCAGCAAGGTGATATCAGCATCGGCACTTTTCCCAAGCAGACTTCTTCTCCAAAGTGCCATCCCCACAGCCCCACAAGGAGTCCCATTATCCCCTTCCTCAGATAGCATCCTCTTGCAAACAGCAATGAATTTAACCTGACCACACAGCAAACTCTCACTGCCCTGTGATATTGACCAGAGGAAATTCATTCATGTATTTATTTGGGCTTTTCTGGGAAAACACTTCCTCTATTACCCATTGTTTCTGAACAGCCCTTCTTGTGCAAGGAGCCAGCAGAAGAAGGCTTTCCTGGGCAGCAGCTCCAGGTTGATCTCGCCTCAGAAGAGGGAGCTGCAGCCAGGCTGGGGAATGGACAACTGCTGCCATTTGCTGTCTCATGGCCTGTGAGGTCTCATGCACTGCCTATGCTCCTGCTTTGCTGCTTTGAAATTCGGTGGTTTTCTGCTCTGCAGATCTTTTGCCAGCACAGATCCAGCCTTTTGTAAGACCTTTGCACAGCCTTGTCCAGACTCTGCTATCAACAAACCTCGTTAAGTGAAAATACTTCTCACTGTGAACAGGAATGCCACTCTGTGCTACCAGGGCCACAAGGAGGGCAACAAACCCAGAAGTGAAACCAGACCAGCAGCAGCACTGCAGCAGAAGATGGGCTGGTCTGCAGATTGCCCTTGCCCCGGCCTGCCTGGCCAGCCCTGGCTCTGCAACCTGTACTCTGGACCCCTCCAAGCCAGGCCATGTGGCTATTCCCCTGGTCCCGGTCCACAATAGCGCCTTTTCCAGAGCCACAGCCATGCCACAAAGCTGGCCCTGGTGCATTTGCTTTGATGCCTCTGCAGGCAGGCAGTGCAGAGCTGCTCCAGCAGCCCAGCCAGCAGGGGCAGGAGACACGTTTTGTTCCAGCCCTCCTAGGAACAGGTGAAGTTTTGTTTTGTGCAAGAAGGGGGTGTTCAAATCTGCTGCTGTCCAAGGCAGTGCTGGGAGGCAAAAGCTTGTTTATCTTTTCCTCTTTCCTTCCATCAGATGGTAACAGGACATATCTGGACCTGGGTTGTTTCCCAGGTCAGTAAAAGTGGACACTGAGCGCTCTGCACTCCCTGAAGGTCCCTGTACCAGTATCAGTTACTGGTGGAGCAGGAAACGTGCTTAGTACCTGCAGCTGGCAGCACTCAGTGCAAAAGCCTGAAGCCTGGGTACCTCACAAAGTGTTCCCAGTGAGAGGACAGCTGATGTCTTTACAAACAATTTGATGGGTGAAGGTATGGGTGTTAATGTCTTTGAAATGAGTCTTAGTGCCTCTACTAACCCTTGGCAGCAGGTTTGTGGCAGAGCCCAGACAGTTTGGCTCCTGAAACAGCAAGGGTCTGCACAAGCCTGAACTTCTGAACTTTGGGGTAAAATAGTAGGCTCAAAGGGGGGATATATGGTCGGCGGTCCTGGAAGGCTGCACCTTCCCTGTACCTCAGCCGATGGGGAAAGGAAGAGGGCAACATGCGGCCGGGAGTTTGGGATAAAAGGAGGCTGCACCTTCCAAAACCTCGAGAGAGAAAACCTCCCAGGCCTGTGTCCCAGTGGACTCTCTCCCTTTATTCAAATAAAGTTGCAGGACCCCTCTGTCTGACCCCTCTGTCTTTGGGCGTAAACCTCTGGCGTTTGTGGATTTTTCTGACACCAGAAAGAGGTTTGGGCACACTGTTCTGTAAAAGTCAGGCCAAGTGATCGTAATGGCCTTTTCTTCATTTAGGAGCCAGCAGAACAGCTGCAGTCCAAAATGGTTAATCCTACAAAGGTGCTTCAGCTTTGCAGAGGGCAGCAGAAAAGCACAGGTCAAGAAGGGTTGCCTGCTGTAAGTAAACTGCATTATTGCAATGCAAATATTGGCCCGTTTCCTGAAAAGACCATAGTGACCTCATTTGATTCTTTGAAAGGAAAGTAAAATTAGTTTGTTTGTGGCTTTTTTCCTAAACTGAATGTTATGCTAGAATGGGATTTTTTCAGTAATGAAACGAAAGGTCAAACTGTGATAAGGATGTAACCATGGCAATATGGGAATGGCTGTTGATACAAGTTTGCAGGAGTGATTTGCGTAACCACTAAGAACAACTTTGTTTTCATAAGATTTCCATGTGATCACTGGGAAAAAAATATGTAAAGCAGACTTTTTAAAAAAAGCAAGCTATAAAAAAAGTGCTTGAGGGTGTACTTCTTGGAACTTTCCCCAAGGTAGCCCTTTCTGAGAACTCTTAACGCACTATTTATTTTGCAATGGTCTAGCAGAAAAAACAGCCATCAGCTGCTTTGGCTGCACCAATGAAGAACTTCAGCAGCATGTTTTGATTTCTGCCTGGGCAAGTCCAGAATCTCCTGCGATGATTCTACTGCAACAAATCATTGCAGTGTTTATTTTAGATGGGACTAGCTGAACTCCAGTTGCTCTCAGACTAATCCAACAAGCAAGATTTCCTTGCATTAAAAAATATTTTTAAAATGTTAAAAAAACAAAGTCAGAGTGTCATGAAAAGCCTATAAATTGGGCCTTCCCCAAAACTGGTTTGCAAATTTTCACTTTCCACTCCCAATTGCAGGTCAGCATGTCCTAGTAACCTGACTAAGCCTTTGCTGACAGTGAAATAGCCTTTTCCATACTTCCTGCAGTCACCTCACTCTGGCCTACAACTGATGGCACCAGATGCAGGTGAAACTGTTGTTTCTGAGTGGTACAACATCAGCATGCCAATTAGCCTGCCTTTCTCCTTCTGTCTCGTTCCAAAGTTTCAGTCTCAAACGTTGCAGTAGCTTGGGAAAAAAATTACGTCAGTAGTTTGCTGTGAAGGTCTTACTTGTCAACATATCACATGATTTGGTCTCTGCAGCAAGCTCCGCTTACAAAAACAAGAAAACACTAATATAACCTTCCATAAATATTGGCAATTTTTTTTTTTTTTACTAATTACTTTTTTAACCTTTAGTCAGAGGGTAAACTACCCAGCACAATCCCTTTTGGTTTTTTTTCAGGGGAACTGCGTAATAAAAATGCAGGTAGTAAAGAAAGGCAGTGGCTGAAAAAAAATCTGCTACTTAGAAATGAGATTTCTTTTCAGCAATCGTCAGCACCCACAGGCCCTGTCACAAGGGAGCTGCCAGTGGTGGCACCAAAGGTGAGAGTCAGGACTTGCTTCCACTGCCAAGTGAGCACCTGAGTCATCCCTGCCTGTGTGGAGAGATGAATATACTGCAATAAACCCCTGCCTGCTTAAGAAGCACAGTTGTTGTTGCTGTTCAGAAATTAATTAAGCAATCTAGTTCTGCTATGGAATAATCTGTGTCCTCTAGCAACAGTATGATGCTGGCTAGGAAACACTGACCAAAGCTTGTCCTTGTGTATTAAAGTTCCTCAAATGCATTTTCTTTCCAGGAAGAAAGAAAAGTAGACTGGAAAAGTTATTAAGCCGAGCAATAGAACATGTCACAAACCCAAACATCAAAAGCCTTTGAACTGAGATGCTGTGTGAAACCTGCGAAGAGAAATGTGTGATTTACTGTTCTCAATGCTGTGGTGCAACAAGGTATCATCACAACACTGATGATTTCATCAAACAATTTTTGATCTGAAGCATCACTTCAAGCATCCCTGGGAGACACTGCTCTGCAGATTAAGAGTCTCCCTTTCCTGAGAATGACTGAAGAGTAATCAAAACACTGCAGAAGTTCCTGAAGGTGAAAGTAAAATTCAAATTCTGTGGTCATTTAAAAAATAAAGCTCTTAAAGGAAATACAGTAATCTGGAGCAAAATTACTTTTTTCCAGTCATCTTCATTATTTGCCATGACATGAATGATAGTAATTTTCAGAGGTAACTAGCAAACTCAAGCCTACAGAGCACCTTCTGGCTTTGGAATCAAACCTGGGAATGCTGTGTAATCACACAAGCTGCAGACTTTGAGGAGACTTCCTAATGCCTTCAGTGCAGAGACATTTCAGCCCTCATGAGATTCTCACATTCTGAGCAGATGAAGTAGGTCACAGAAAAATCACACTAACCATGGGGCACTCTGTTCCTCAAAAGCTGGGGGACCCCTGTTTCACCCCTGCAACAGGCTGGTTTGGACAACTTCGTCAAGCTTCTGAGCCTTTGAGGGCTTCTCTACTCTTTTGAAGCTTCTGTGGGGCAGTGACAAGATGAGAAATCATGGTGTTTCAGGGCTTTGGGCAGTAGCCTCTAAGTGAATTTCAGGCTTTTAGCATTAGACCCCAAAGTAAATTCAGTTGTTCACTGGGAGCAGAAGATAACACAAATTCAAGTCCCCCGGAGCCAGTTAATGATCCCTGGGTGAGTCATTCTCACCCCAGTGGGACAGTGCCTCTTCATTCCACACAGGATGTACATTCTGTCTAAGGCCTGCAGGGTTGTTCAGAACCAGCTGATGAATTATTCTGAGAAAATCAAGTTACCTTCCAGTATTTAATGGAGAAAACACCATGTGCAGCCTTGGAAACTGCGCTGTTATATTTAACTTCTTTTTCTCTTGGCATCAAGCTGGACAATTTGATTTCTAAAAGAATAACTAAATCTGCAGTCATCTGCAGTCCCTCTTTTACCTTATCCAAACTGGTGATCAACATCTGAGAAACCTTAGGACTCTCCCATTCTGAAAAAAGAAAGTGGGAGCTGTCTGGTTCAGCCTAATGCAGGCTAGAAAAACTTCTGAAGCCTTCAGTACTTCCCCGGGATTTTTCTATCCGCATGGAGTTCATAGTTTTTGTAGAATCTTGTGTCTATTTCTGGAAACTTGTAACACAAGGACAAAATACTGACAATGCCCTTTAGATACTATTTACTGCCTTTTTTATGGTCTCAACACTGTCACAAGCAGAAGCAGTTTACTGAGGAAACACTAGAAGTTAGCATCCTAGAGGCTAAATTTTGATCCCTGATATTAAGCAGATATTAGCTCGTTACTCACAATATATATCATTACTCACAAATCAATAATTATGCCTAACCATTGCCTTTGTGACACATCTGCCAAAGTCCTTTCTACAAAGTTCAGGATATTATTGTTTTGTTTTCTGAGAGTTATTGTTTAATAAAGCTGTAAATATTGATTTAGAGCATGGTCAGATAGGGCTAGTTCATTGTGAAGCACAGACAGAAGGAAATCCAGCAGACTTCCAGTCCTCTCCAGGAAGCAGCTGGATTGTTAAGCATCTGCCTATTTTATCCATACACAAACTACATCACTTTCTGGAAGGGGTAATACTTGTTAGCTTTGGATCACAGGGCCCCCTCCCAGCTATAGAAATGATTATCTGACTAATCATAGTCAGGATGGCTTCACTTCTCCCATTTACCTGATGAGGTTTCTAGTGTTTTCTTTCAAGGACTGAGAATCTGACCAAAAACAAAATCCAAACCGAAACAACAACAACAAAACACCAACCAACCAACCAACCAAAAACAACAAAAAGACCAACCAAACCCAAAACTCCAACAACCAAAGAAACTTCAGGGAATAATAATTTTCTGGGACTGTTCTTTCCCAGCTGTGGGAGTGTTTAAATCACAGTGCTAAATGGGGATGCTGCCTGCAGCTTTCATAGAGGTACCATAAGAGGAGCATGACCCCGTGGTCCTGGTTGTAACATGAAGAACCCACCTGAAAGTTCAACCCGGGGCTGAACTGCATGTTAGTGTTGCTTTATGACACAAGGCTTGTGTTTGCTGTGCTCTGCAGCACAGGCAACCTCCTTCTGTGAAGCACCTCCTATACCAAAATGGCTGAGAGAGAATCCCAGCTTTGTGGAGAAGTGAGATAAAAAAACTAAAACATTTTCTTACCGTGAGTCTATTTTCTTTGAAGTGGGTTCCTCAAATTTGCCTGTCTCACAGCTGGGTTAAATGCCTCGGGGTAGGTGACAGAACCCCTGAAGACTGTTCACAAGGGTTCTGCTGTGCTCCCACTGACTACAACTCCCATTTTAGCCATAACTGAATGTAATGTCTCACTTTTATCCTCTCTGAGAAGTTATCCTACCCTCTGTTTCCAGATAATCCCTCTGAAACCAAGTGCTTTATTAAAACAATATTTGCACTATCCTCAAGAAGCTGCCTTTGGATCGCTCTACTTTAGGGGTTAACTTGCACTTTCTTTTCCTCACAGACCTTTTCCTAAGTAGAGGAGAAATCTCTGTGCTAGAGCAGTACAAGTCAACCACCAATGATACAACCAACTACCAATCAATACTTTAATTCCATGCCCCAAGAAAATGTCTCTGGATTCCAATAGTCTTGTGTAGAATAAACTTCTATACCCTGCATACATGCGCTCTACATGTACATGTATGTTTATTAAAGACACAGTAAGTCATACACTCACACATTTTCCTACATTAAAAGGCAGGTTCTAAGAAAAAAAAATCACTTTTAGATTAGCAGCTCTATCAGCAGCTATCAAAAATGTTAATCTTGGCTCGCAATTTAGGCATTATACACTTTATTAGTAACATATAATGATAAGGAATGATGCCATCCACATATACACATACATACAGTATTGCAATCAGAGAATATTCATTAAGAACTTTTAATTTTCTCTTGAAATAAAGAACTGGACACTAACAAAACCGAAATATTACAGCAAAACATTTTTTTTTATCTTCATGAGTAGAACAAAGATATGAGCAGTAAATAACATGGGTCTTACACAGAAATACATTTCTCTTAGGAAAATTTTTGGCTTATTTCATTCTAGTTCCTGTATTAACATCACTTCTCCCTCTTCACAGACTTCAGACCGAATGGTGGGGCTGGAGGCAATCATGTATCATTGTGTACAGTGACAGCTTGTGCTCCATGAAACATTAGTAGCCTGTGACACTCGAGAACGAGGTACATACATGTACTGAAAAACAACAACTGTAAAGGTCACACATTCCCATTCACACAGGAAAACTAGTGAGTTCACAAAATGGAAAAGGAAAACAATAAATGTTTACAGCTTAACCCAATTTCACTTGGTTGTAGATGCACAAGGTTGTCCAAATATTTCTCAAAAAACCATTTTGCATCAGGCAACATGGGCCGGCAGCTCTAATTACACACACCACTGATTGTCTCTGAAACAACAGACTGCCTTGAACAAAAGAGATGACCAAGAGGCTGAAGTGAGGAAAGCCCTATTAATCTGAAATGATTTATATGTATTCTTCCGACTTGTTCCCTTGTTCTTTCTTCCTTGTAAAACATGGACATTTAGCAACAGAAAGAGATGTTACGAAAGACAAGCACCCATCTACAAATACTTGGTCTGAGGGACTTACCAACCAGCAACTCCAGACTATGCCTTACAGGTCTGGTATTTTCACACCCAGCCAACAGAAATGAGGGGTTTAAGGCTGTGGTAGAAATCCTAAACAGAAATGGGTCAATGTTCTCCAAGTCTCTCCTACTGAAATTACCAAAAGTTTAACATAGCTGGGAAGAAACACAAGGATTAGATTTAATTTTAAGGCTAATCTCTGAATTTTGTAGCTGAAAGTTATCAATTGCACAACCTGCTGGGCTCTTGGGAACTTGGGGGCTGCCCCCTTGTTTATGCTCCCCATTGTGTGCGTTCTCTAGAGCTCTCTTGAAACTTAAAAAAAAAGTAAATTGAAAAGCAAAAGCATGGGGTTGGGATGCCTCTCCTCACTTGGTTTCTTACACCATCCTCTCCTAGTTGATGTGCAATTCCATTCATGATACAATTACCTCTTTAAACAGTTAGGATTTTTAGCTCCCAACTCTACTCTTGCTGGGGGGCTGAGCCAGGTTCTCAAGGCTGAGTCAGAAACCCTATTTCCAATTCCAGATGCATGTGGAATTTCCAGGCTGAGAAGGTTGCATGGAAAACTCATAGCAACCTTCCCATACCTGAAGAGGGACTACAGGGAAGCCAGAGAGAGACTCTTTGTCAGGAACAGTAGTGACAGGACAAGAGGGAAGGGGTACAAGCTGAAAGAGGGGAAATTTAATTTAGGTATTAGGAAGAAATTCTTTACTGTGAGGATGATAAGACACTGAAACAGGTTGCCCAGGCAGGTTGTGGACACCCCACCCTGGAGCTGTTCAAGGCCAGGTTGGAGACAGCCTTGAGCAACCTGGTCTAGCAAGAGATGTCCATGCCCATGGCAGGTGGGCTGGGACCAGATATCTGTAAGGTCCCTTCAAACCTCTTTACCTTCTATGATTCTATGTTTGATTGAGTGGATGTTGTCTGCTAAAACCCAAAAATTAAAAGCAAAAACCACAAAGCCCCAGCTACTCCAAATTTATTTCTGCCATGAGCTAGAACCTCAATTTCTTGACAGACAGATGATAAGATTATTGCATAAAAAATACTGATTTGCTCTTTATTTGCTCTTTATTCTGCTGCTGAGCCTTTCATTTAAATACTTTATCATTGCCTGAAAATAGCTCACAGGTTTCCAACTTCCAAGCTCATTTTAGAAAGGGAATATTAAATCCGGGATGGAATTAAGCCTTCATTATTAGCAATATTTTCTTTTCAGGGATTCAGCAGGTTTTCCAGCATGCCAAAATCTTGTTTGGACCTTTTCAGAAGGTAGCCAAGTAATTTGGCAGAAGACAAAAAACACAAGGAGCCAGAACTAGAATATTTTTTCAATAATCATCTGAACATCACTAAAGAAACAGGAAGCTAGTAGTGAAGAAAGGAATTGAAAAATAAATTTTAAGAAAGAAAGAAAAAGACTCAATCTTTGAATTTGAACAGTGTGTACTGAACAGGTCAGCAAATATTCTGGATACTGCCAAAGACTTTCTACTGGACATTTGAAAACAATTCCCCAAAACTGCAAAAATATTATCTTGTTAAGATTTTGCAACACCAAAAGTCAAAGCAACCACAGGCCATGAACATAAATATTTTCTGAATCTGTATCTTGCTGAAAAACAGATATATATATAGGCACATATTATTCTCATTTTTTCCAAAGGGAAAAGCCACCCACATATGTCACAAGGCAGAAACTTTGAAAACATGTACATCCCTTGATGGGGCAGCTTCTATCACAGCAAGTCATTAAATGTAAAGGACTGACACAATGAAAGCATCTCTACTTCCACCCCTATACCATTGCCTGCCATTTGAATATCCAAGAGTTACTTTTCCCATATTCAGCTACTTCAGCAGTGGACTCTTCTAGAGCTCACCAGGCAGCAAGGCCTGTCCATTTTCTCTCTAGCACTGGACCTGGTGAAGAGACATGAACCCTTTCTGGCAAGGCAAGTGTTCCAAGCATGCTTAGTTTATTCTGATAGCTCTTCTCCTGTCTAAAGCATTTATCATACAAAATGTTTAAGTCAAGATCATCACATTTAGAGGCTAAGCTAAGAAAGATAAGTTTTCAGGGCCCTTTATATGCAAAAGGATTCTCTAAATCTACAGTGAAATAAGAAAAAGAAAAGCATTTAATGATATTCATTGTACTTAGAGACTATCTTGGAGTTTGCTGTTGTTTAACCCCAGCCATCCACCAAGCCCCAGGCAGCTGCTTGCTCGCTCCCTTCCCCACCAGCGGGATTGGGGAGGGAATCAGAAGGGTAAAAGCTGGAAAACTCATGGGTTGAGATAAAGACAGCTTAATAGGGAATGCAGAAGCCACACACACAAGCAAAGAAAAACAAGGAATTAATTCACTGCTTGCCATGGGCAGGCAGGAGCTCAGCCACCCCCAGGAGAGCAGGGCCCCATCAAGTGCAATGGCTGTTTGGAAAGAAAATATCATCACTCCAAACATCCTTTCCTTCCTCCTTCTGCCCCTTCACTGTATATATTGAACATGACATCCTATGGTCTGGAATACCCCTTTGGTCAGTTGGGGTCACCTGTCCTGGCTGTGTCTCTTCCCAACCTCCCCTGCACTCCCAACTTCCTCGCCTTTTCTGATGCATGAAAAGCAGAAAAGGCCTTGGCTCTGTGCAAGCCCTGCTCAGCAACAACTAAAACATCTCTATATTATCAACACCATGTTCAGCACAAACCCAAAACACAGCCCTATATCAGCCACCAAGAAGAAAATTAACTAGCCCAGCTGAAACCAGCATGGAGTTAAATAATTCCCCATACCCAGCTGTAACAATCTGTGGAAAACTTTGGTAGGATTCCACCTTCTGGATGGCACTGCATCTGTGGGAACTCGAAGACACAGCATCACTGATGGCACTGAACTTGCAGGCTCAGCTTGCTGAGATAAAAATTAAATGTTTGCAAAATGTCAACTAACCCAGGTCTGACTTTCCCAGCAATACTATTATTGTAGTGCTATCAGTTCTGTGGGTGTGTAGATAGAGCACAAGGTAAAGGAGAAAATTTTCAAAAGCACTGCAGTGAGAAACCCCCATCCCAAATACAGATAAATGAAGTAACAAAAAGTTACTGTTAATGAAGTCTGCTCATTTTGCAGCTAAGATGGTATAAAAGAAAATATTTAATCAGAGAAAGTGAAAATATCACTATTTTCCTTTCAGTCATACTTACAGCTTTTAACAAACTGCAAAAGACACGATTTAAGTTACACAAGCACAAGAATTTCACATGAGACAAGTGATACAATTCATAAAAAGGACAGAACACATTTTCTGATACTCCACAAATATTCAGAGAAGGTTTAACACAAAATGGAATTTCTTCAGCAGCACTGATAAAACTCAAGATGAGGCAGGGATCTTCTTTACAAAGTAAAGGCACCGGCTCTTTGTAAACACGTACTCCTCTCTCTTTAACTGAGAAAGCACTCAAAATATTCCATGGAGGGAACTTGTGTGGTAGTGTTCCGTTGCTTATAAATACTTCCCAATAGAGATATCAAAGGCCTTTGTCCTCCTTTTTACTGTACTTAATAAGAAATGTTTTTTCTCCGATTTATTTTAGTGAGAAACTTTAAAAATCTCCCCAGAAATGCTACAATGAAGCTATAGAACAGTGTTTTCTCTTATTTGCCCTCTGATACCTATAAAGTTTCAAGGCAGAAGAAATGTCAGATGCCAGTATGAAACACACACTTCATCTCTTGTTTTCAGTATTGTGCTATCACTTTCCCAGAAGGATTCATTGGTTTATATTAAAATACAGATACATTTAAAATAAAAATGGAACTCATGAACATCATCCTGCTGTACAGCTTCCTACTCTGACTTTTCAAATGCACCAGCAAGACTGAACAAGAAAAAAACATTAGATACTTCTGATCATGACAACTGTACTTCAGGATTCCTGATTTTTTTTCAAGTATGCATCCTGTATGCACATGTCTCTCTACTGTGGAGAGTTCACACAGTTCTTTATTAATGAAACTGCAAAACTTGAAAACTGTTATTTTTTATATTCCATACAAAGGTGAATTGTTTGCATCTTGGGCAAAATGAACTGAGCATCTTCATAGCTTCCAACACACAACTGCCACCAATACCAACAAACACATTTTACAACTCGTACACACAAATCCAGTAGTTACACTAATTCATTTTGTTCCATATCTAACCAAACTTGTGCGTTTCTAAGTCACCTTCCTTCAGCTTCATAAAGCTGACTGAATCTTTAATGTAGTGCTTTCAGGTTCTACAGGACTCTCAACTGGTATCTGAAGAGGGAGATAAAAAAATAAAAACACAATAGGAATTAACTGTTACGCAACAAAACTATTCTCAAACTCAGTATTCTTGGGTAATTATTGTATTAGACTCCAATAGTATATGTAGTTAATTAGCCAAATTAAGCAATCATAGAAAGCCCTATTTTCCATTCTTTTTGTAATAAAATAGAGAGATCAAACATAGAATTTAGTTTCTTAGTATAACTCTAAAGTATATATTTACTGCACGTAAAAATCTGTCACATGAAGATTAACTTCCCATTTTTTTCTCAGTTTCATTTAACCACAGTAGAATCCTGATCAAGGTTCAGTATCAAAGTGATACTGAACATTATTAACACAGGCAGGTCTCAATCATGCATGGCAGTATCAGGGCAAGGACTCCAGCTTTTCTTACGCCCCGGGCTAACGTGAATGAAGCTGTCCGTCGATCTAGGCTAATTAACAAGGTGATAATGGAAAGCAGATGAGTCATGTACACCCCTGAGAGAGCCCCAAGGCTGGCTGGGAAACCCACAGGATGCCACACGGAGCACACACAACTGCACAGGTTTCAGGTTCAAGTTAGCTCAGAGAGCACCAGCTCGGAAGTTCCTGAACCTCATACAGACACTAACAGCGCACAGCTGGTCACAGATGATCAAAAAGCTGCTGGACATGCAAGATACCTACACAAAAAGAAGCGTGGCCGATGATCTTGCAATGTCTGGCTTCAAAAAACTGTCTCATATCTTGACCCAAATTATCAAAAAACCCAGAGCACTGGAAAAAATTTCCACTGAGAGCTTTACTTTTACTAGTAACTGTAATAGTTTGGAAAAGCTGCTGAAACATGGAACCTTATGATCATCAGAAAGTGCTATGCTCACTCTTCATTTAAATTGAGAGGGCGCTCAACAGAAGAAAAAACCCAGCTCTTTATGCAGCAGTGTATAGAAACTCCAGCATGGCTTCCATTTATCAGATGCTGACTTCATCTGAAGGGACTGCAGGTATTTTAAATAATATACATAGTCTATAGGATGGTTTATTTATTGGCCTCATAACCCAATAAATAAAAAGGCTTTACAATTTACAATGCTACCTGCTCATATGAAAAAGCAAGATTCAAGCAATAAAGTCATATTATTAGACAACTAAAATTCATATATTTAAAAAATTCAAAAATTAAAAAAAAAAATCTGAGAGCAGAAAGTTTTTCAGTTTTTTTTATGAGAGTTAAGGAGAAAAACAGGTATCTGAGGGCAGCATCTCATGTGGCTCTGTTGCTCAAAACCAGCATGGAAACAGTCATAAGATTTTGTCAATCACTCTTTTGCAGCTAATATTGTTATGCCAGTACAAGTCAAGCATTCAAGTAGGTAATACAATCATGGTAAAAGAGCCACCACTTACAGCTTTAACGTCCAAGTTCATAATCCCTGAATTCACATTGTGTCTTCGCAAATCTGATTTTATTAAGGCTGAAAAAAAAAGGAAAAAGGAAAGCTGTGCAGTGACATGCAATTCAAGGGAAATGTTTGCACAATGCAAGCACACAGAAGCTGCTTTCAGCACATTTTCAAAATACCCATATTAGCTCTTTGCAGTTTGAACTCACTTGCAATTTGAACTTGTTCCTCACAAAGCACACAATGCAGGAAATGACAATAAAATCTTTTAAAGAACTTAAAGCAAAGCTTGATAGTTTCAGCACTTTCAGCATGTTTATAAGTCAACATGTGTAAGTCACTGGCACAGTTCCAGAGTGCATCAGCAGTTTCCTGCATTTGGAAAACTGCAAACTGCCTCCATTTATGCATTTGTTTCCATTTGCCACCCCACTTTGGAGATGGACATTTGTCTCAAAATCAAGACATGTCTCAAGAAATGAGGGTCAGATGGCTGTTCATATATTAGCAACATCACCCTAAAAACATCCACACTTTCACATTAAAGAGAAACCATTACTTGCACTCGTAGTTACCTGTTAAAATAATGCCCACAAAAATCCAGGCACAAAGAAAGATGTTTCCTGCACGAGGACTGTAGTCTGTTGTGAGCTTCCCTTGAACAAGTGTAAAGACAATTCCAAATATCTATAAACAAACAAGTAACTCCATCAGGATCACACAGAAAAGAGCCATCATTTTACCTTTAAAAGTTCCAAGTCACATCTTACAGAAATCAAATTTTAAAAAAACCAGGACTATAGCAATACAACAGAGACTTAGCTAAGTCTAAGAAAGCCTTCCTAGACTCGAGCATAGTAGCCTTCCTGGACATTACTTCACTTGAAGAAATAAAATTATGTAACCTGTGCTGATGCATTAAGGAGACCTGAGGAAGTGCCTTCAGACTCTGGATATGTAATTTCCACAGCAAATTCAAACCCAAGTGGAAGATAGCCAGTCATGAAGAACCTGTTGAAGAGGAGAGTAAGAGGATGACAGGCGTGGCCTTTATCTATTACTGCAGTTAAGAAAACCTAACATACACACATGGTATTACGAATTAGCTGGTATTCTGAACTGTCACATGTCATGACTTAACATAATTCAAAAATCCCAAATAATAGTGACTGCTTCATTCCCTCGAAATCATCCAAGAATTTTAGCCACACATCTTTCTCTTTAGGACAAAGCTGTTAAAACATGTTTGTCCCATTTCCCATAACCACCACACGTGTGTAACAACCTTTTCTAATGAGCCCACAAGCCACTCCACACTTGAAGCCAACTACTTTCAAATTAAAGACATACACAAACATCATCATTTGATCAGCCCAAATATCCATGCTGGAGGACAAAAGGAGACCATGAGAAGGGAGTGAGGCTGTACACTGGAACACTTGCTGGAAGCCACTATGGAAGAAGCTGAGGGGAACGATGAATGGTGGAAGGGGCTGAATGCAGCTGAGGTTGGTTGATTGGTTTTTAAACTGAAACTCTCAAGACATTTCTGGTTGTATCTTGACTTTTGTGTCTGAACACAGCACCATTCCCTCAGCACCTCTTGAGGCTTTTAGATTAGATATCTATGAGCAGAGCTCATGCTGCTCTGAGCGAACAAAGCAACCAGCACGTTGCTTGGGCTATCAAAGTACAGATTAATCAAAATGCAGAGAAGCCAGTCTTCCTAGATCTGCCCAGCTAAACGCTAATCACCTACACACTGGTCAAGAGAAAGCTTCAACTTCACTGCAGACAGCTTTTTGAACTGGAACCAAACAAATTGACCACATAGAGACCTCTATTAGGTCCACAAAAATGTTAAATGAAATTTACTGAAAAGTGAGTTACTTTAGATTTATTCTGATGTAACAGAAGGTGAAACCCTAGTAACCCCTATCTGTGTTGTGAGCTAAAGGCACAGGCTGAGATCATGGTGACAGAACACACAGTAGAATTATCTAGGTAAAACATTTAAATTTGTTTCAGAACAGAACTGAGGTAAGTCTTGTAGTGCTCTTTAACTGCTCACCCAAGTACTCCTCCAGTCACGAACACTACTACAAGGTATCCGAGGTCCAGGGTGAAGGTAAATACCAGCAACCCAATGAAAGAGAGAATGTAAACAATCAAAGTAGTTTGCCTGCAACCCAACAACAACAACAACAAATTAACACTGTTAACAGAAGGCCACAGCACATTGCTGAAGCATGGAAGAATGAAATCAACATTACATGCTCCTAACAGCTGACATTCTAAAGCTGTAAAATTTGCTTCATGTAATTCTGCCTCAAACTTAGCATGCAGTGAGAACATATCCCCTCCTGAACTCTTAATTCTCTTGGTTATCTGGCTGCTTCACTCAAGGCTAAGGACACTTACTCAGGCTCTCAAAGAACGGACAATCACAGCACATACTACCACCTCAAGACTATTTTAGTTCTCTGCTATGTTGTACCTCTTGGCCGTTCTGCAGTGCTGCCCATTGCACAATACATCAACACAGGAGCAGCTGAGTCCAACTCTATTAGCAATAAAAGTCAGCCTACCAGTAGGCAAGTCAAACAAATCTCATTAAAGTGTTCTATTTATTTTGAATCTGGAATAAGGGATGTCTTCCAAACTCTTAAAGCACATATTTATAAGCCAGAACACATGCAGAAACAAAGCCAATCTACAGCATTAAAATCCATTAGGCTTGTAGAGGCACATAATGTACTAACAGTCACAGGGGAGAACTACTCCATCACAAACAGTGCTCCAGGGCAGTGCTCGCTCCTGGGGGCACCACACCGTGGATGATGGACCTGGGAGCTCCTACCCCAGAACAGAGCTCTGCTCCATGGTCATTTCCTGAATTAAAGCAAACATTACACTTACTAATAGGATCAGGAGTAGCATAAAAAAAATTGAGAATCCATCAACTGGCCATTTTACAAAACAGTGCAGGGTAGGCTTTGAGACTTTATGCTTTCCCTGGAAAAGAAGCCCACTGGGCCACCCGGCCGTTGTATGTAGGACCTACAGTGCTTTCCTTACACTCCTGAAGAGACAGGAGTAGATGACAAATCCCTTTGCATCTTTGCATTCTGCTCCCTCATTTCTTTTGGCCAATAACCAGTAAGAGTCTAAAGGTTTTGCTGTAGCCTCAGAAACTTGTCTCCACCAAGGCCACTAAAAGGTCAGGGATGAACTGCATTTCATCAGCAGTTCATTTCAGCCCTCACGTTGGAGTATTTTCCTAATGCAATTGCACCGCTCTCCTACCCCTAACCCCACACATGCCTACCCACACTTACTTGTATGTTTTAGTGTAATCCAGCCACAAACCACAAATAATCGAACCCACCATTCCTGCCACCACCAGTGTCAAGCCAATTCTCCCAGCGTTCACTTCTTCTCCCTTTCAACAAATATTTATATGGTGCTCATTAATAACTTGCTTCCACTCAGAGTCAAGTTCAGACCTCTTGGCAGTCATAAGTGCAAACAAACATTCCTATGACTCCCACAGCTGCACGGTACAAGAAACTGTACAGAGGTATAAAAGAAACCAAACGTCTGAGCACACATAGCACCTACAAAATAAACATCACCTCTGCAAATGTACAGTGAAAAAGATGAAGATAAGATCCAAGAAACTTACCTCATAATGAGTTACTATCATCTGGTTTAATAATGTGGAGACAGAATAAAATGCCCCAGTCATAATACCTGCAGCAACAAGAAAAAAGCTTCGGTCATTCCAGGTGCAGCCACGCAGATCTGCTACCCTAAAGAATTCATCTTCTGACAAACGTTTAAGACTCACAACACAAAGCCTTTTATGAGCCAAGTAAATTCTCTTCACTGGACCTAAAAGTGGTATTTTGCATCCTTACGGATTTGCCAGCGCTGGTACCTGAGTAAATAAAAGTTTGACACTCCCTCCCCCATAACCCCCCCACCCCAATTAAAACTGTATGTGCTTTTGGCCTGCATTTGAACCTTTCTGCCAGACTACAGGCAGATAGCACCACTTACCATAACTGATCAGCAGAAGTATAAATGGAACATTTTTGAACAAGTTAATAATGGACTGCTTGTAGGAGTAATCCTCAGGAGGTTTAGTTCGCAGGACTGCTTGAGAGTGACTAGGAGGGTATTTGGGCTTTTCTTCAAACACTGGGGAAAAAGAAGGAACAATTTTTGATTAATCTCTACCAAATTAATGTGCTTTTTTTTCTTTTTTCTTCTTTTTTTTTTTTAAGTATTTCAGCTTGATGAATTTCAGAAGACTGACTTGTAGTTTTAACATCTCCGTGAAAAAAATATTCTGGATTTTCTCATGGAAGAATTAAGTCACATCCACAAAGGATGTGTTATTTGGTCACATCTGATTGCTACCAAAATATGGTCGAAGACAGACTTCACCTACAATGTGTCGAGACCTTTCTATCTGAATTGTAAGATAACAGAGTGAATTCACATTATATCATAAGTCCTTGCAGCAAAGACACTACGAGAACTAAATATTCTGAAAGAGATCACCCCATGTGAAGCATGACAGAGTGAAATGGTTGTTGCTTAACCCTGGCACAACAGGTGAGTGAACACAAGCTGGAAAAATCGTAACCTCAACTACTTTGAGCAGTCAGCTGCTTTAAGGGAGACGTTGTAAACACTCCCTACAGTCAGCATGTAAATTCTAGTAATTTAAACACTTACCAACTCCTGCCAAGAAGAACAGAAGTGTGGACACTATTGCTGTTCCATAGAACATGATGCTGATGTTATGTGCCATAAGATCAATATCATTCGGTGTATTTGGAACCAAAACAGGTGGCAGCAAAAAGCCAATTGCAGTACCAAGCTGTAAAGCAAGAAAAGAAAACCAAAAATCATTGCCCTATGAATATAAAAATTAACAGAAGTGAAAAGTCTTACCAGGTAGAATTCAGAATTGTTATCATAATAAGCATTAGTAAAACTTTAGTGTCGTACTTCCGAGCCACTTGTTCTCCACGTTGTTTTACAATCAGATCTTCCATAACTCAGGTTTAAACTTTTCATTTCTCAATTAAACTACAATACTACACTTAGTGTATATTATTTACACTACACCTAGTACTTACACAAGAATCTTTCACAGGAAAGTACCACAAATGAACATAAATTTGTATCAGTCATCCTGCAACTGAAGGGCTAGAGATGACACAAGACTCCAGCTACTCTGGTAGAAGTGTTCTTCTCCATTCGATGTCACACTCCTACCACTACAGTAACAAAGGCTGACTGCAAGGTTTACTGCGGAATAGATAGAGCAGAGAAAAGCAAGAGAAAAGGAATATCTTTATTAAGAAACACAAAACCAAACCCAACAATTATTGCTAAGGAAATAAATAAAAATCACAGAATAAAGTAGTAGTGGGTTTGTATGTGGAGTAAATTCCAACATAACAACTGATTTTGAGTTACAGAGACAAAACACAGGGCCTGAAATTTTGGGTATATATATATATAAAGCATTTTAAAACATGAAAGAACAAGTCCTGGACTACTCTCCAATTTCTCTCTTCTGCTCCTCCAAAACTAAATGGCATTTTAAAGTGTTGGAACATTTATTTTAGGAAAATTAAATGAAAAAAGAGCACAAAAAACTAAGTAGCAAGTCCAACAATCAGAAAGTATGCACATTAGAGGCGTGCTACTGTGCTTACAAAGCATCCTTTGTGCATACCCTGATGAGGGTTTTGCTACCTTTTTTTCCCCCTAGACCATCAGATTTACACAGTATCCACTGGTCAAATGAAGAATTTGTTTCCTTTTGTGCTCGCCCTTCAGTTTATGGACGCTACAAACATGAACTGAGTACACAGTTACTTTTTTCTTTAGGTATTTTTTTCCTCCCCAATAGGAGCCCATACAGTACCCACACTATTCCAACAAAGCCCAGTGATACTATTTTCCATCCTTTACATCTAGAGAGGTTAAGGCCAGAAGGAAGTGTTCCAATGAGTTTGGGATGCCTCATTAAAGATTTTAAATGCTTGTGGAGATCTGGCACTCCTAACAACCCTTGACAGGTACATCACTGCATTCCCAGTGATTCATGTTCCAATTCCAAATGATCAGCATCTCAAGAAGTGAGATCTAATTTTTGATAACTGCTCTGTTCCTCCCCTGCCTGCGGTCCCAGCTGTGTGTGCTGTAGCTCCAAAGTTATACACAGTATCTGAAAAGCAATCAGATGACCAAAAGGTCAGTTGGTTATAGCAACCTGTTCTGTTACATAGTTCACCTTGTGCAATTATCCAGTACAGTGAGACCCAATGGGAATGCGGATGCAGAAGGGATACACAGACAGTGGGATACACAGACAACATTACTTGTAACTTCCAAGTGCCTAACTTGACATCTTACTACTCTTTCAATCTAGCTTTTGAGAGTTTGGGGGATTTTTTCAAGGAACAAAACCTGAGAATAGAGAAATTCTGTTGTTCTATTGGCAGAGGACCAGCAAGCACTTCAGCAGGCACACTGAGATCAGTCCTAGCTTCTGGAGGAGAATACACTCCAGAAATAACTATGGCTGATTTTGTTCACATTCTGATCCTGTTTCCCTTGTCCATCTTTCTCGGGGCTCCTATCCACACAATCCCTGCTCTCCCGCTCCTGTCCTGTGCCACTTCAACCCCACACCTCAGCATCCAAGCGAAGCATCAGTTTCAGACTCCAAGCTGGATACCTGACACTCTGTTGCAGAACTGAAATGCCAGTAACTCCTTGCTACTGGGAGGACCGGTGCACATCAGGAAGAGTGGAAATTTAGCTGTCAAAGAAACCTTTAACCTGACACCAGGATGCAGATCCAAAATTTCTGCCTCACTCCTGAAACAACCAACAATTTCTGAAATCTTCAGTCCAAAAGGTACAGTTGACTTGTCCACTGGAAAACTTTGATGCAAAAAAACTTGTTTTAGAAAAACTGCGAACATCCAGCTATCAGCTAATGAGGAATCAGCTAGGTTACCACCCTAGCTGTAAATATGTAATATTAATGTCACTGCTGTCATAACCCAAAGTGCAGAAACATAAAATCATCTCGCTCACACGAGAAAAAAAAAAATCCCCTGTTACCTCAATCAAATTCTACCTATGACCTCAGCCTGCAACAGTGGTGCTGATTTGAATCTTAGCAATTTTTTGCCACAGGAGAAAAAAAAAAAAGCTGGGACAGTGGCAGGAGATGAGAACAAGGCTGTAGGAGGAAAAAGTATCATATCTGCACCTGTGCTTTCAGATGCACCTGTTCCAGCTCTCTGAAACTGGCCAGGACCAGGGAGCTTGAAGAAATCCGTGACTCAGTTATCAAGTCCCCACAGTGATGTGAACTATCACAGCGTTACACAAAACTTCACGAGTCACCAGGGTATTGACTGCTGGCACCTCGCAATTAGAGGTCATATTTTAAAAAGCAGAAACCAATATATGTTGGCGCTGGGGCTCTTCATGAAAGTTCACGTAGTTCACACCCCTCCAGCCGCGGGGGTGGATTCACTCAAATGAATCCAAGTGCCAAAATGCAAGAGGAAGAGGAAGTGGAGCAGGACCACTTCAGAAAAGGGTCTCGACTGATGTACTGCTGGCAGCTGATGGAAGCGTGGGAGCTGCCACACGCTGCCACATGGCCCGGCTCCCGCACAGCCACGCTGGCCGGGCAGCGCGGGACGCAGCATCACCCTGCGCTCGGCCCCACTTCCTCACCTGTCCACTCTCCCAAAACCACATCCTGGAGAAAGCCTTTTCCCACTTAAGCACCTTATTTTTAACTCGATGCCGAACTCCAAGGAAGCCCACTTCTCCAAAGCCCCCCTTGGCTCCCCTCCTACCTGGTTGCCCAGCACAGCCACGGCGCAGGCGGTGGAGACCTCGGTGGGGCCGAACCAGACGGAGGCGATGCGGGAGGGCAGCCCCAGGATGAAGACCTGGGCGACGGCGCAGACGGCCTGTGCGGCCAGCGTGAGCGGGTAGCGCTGGGGGGCCAGGCTGCCGCACTTGAGCCAGGCGCCCAGCGCGTTGAGCCCCGCGCCCAGCAGCGCGGTGAGGCGCAGCCCCCGGGCGTCCAGCAGCCAGGTGGCCGGCAGGATCAGCGGCACGTAGGCCACCATGTACACCATGGACAGCCAGTCGATCTGCGTGAAGGAGACGCCGTAGAAGCCGGCGAAGACGTTGCTGAGGATGCTGTACTGGATCCACTGGAAGGCGTTCACCAGCGAGTAGCAGCTGAAGACGGCCAGCACCGCCAGCCGCCGCCGCGACAGCCGCGTCTCCAGCCGCGCCTCGGGCCGCCCGCCGCC
>VZRR01000855.1:484045-517018 GCA_013398015.1 Oreocharis arfaki
AAAAAAGCCCGATTTATTTTTACTTTTCCTCTGTAAGATCAGATGAGATACTTGGTAGATTTCTCCCAGTTCCTCTGCCTGACTTGTTCTAAGTATTGTAGCAATAGAGCATTTCTTAAAACAGGACTTCAAGAGGAAGAATACAGCAGGAACTGAAACAAACATTATCAAAGCAACAGAGGAGCTGACTTGCACTTTAGTAATGTATATCCATATTACACATTGCATGCTGAGAACACACTTGAGACTGTGTCTGTGCCAGTATTTGCAGCAGTGGCCCTTCATGATCTCTGGCACGGGCTGTGGGTTGGCCCTGGGGTCAGGGAGAGGGCTGTGACACTTTGGCTGCGTGGAACAGAGGCAGCGTTAGCATCCTAAATGACTCCTGCTCTTTTGGAAGAAGGTACAAACATTGATCTACACTCGATTTAACATTTTTTCCCCTCGAATTTTGGAAGATCTCAAAGTCCATCCAAAGACAACATATAATCCATAAAACCAGAGGAAAATAGGCTTTGTTCTCCCATTCTTCCTTTCCCTACTGTCGCACCCTTGGCTCCATACCGCGGGCAGAGCTGCTGCCAGCGAACACCCTCAGGGAAAGGTTCGAGTTCATCCTGTGCTGAGAATGGCTGGCACATCTTGAGTTTCACTGCTGCCGTGCCCACGGAGCATCACCTGCCTTCCCTCTCCACCCAACGGCTCCGCACACACAGGGTCATGTGCTCCCTGCACGGAAGCAGTAACTAGACACCAGGGCACTGTAGAGACAAGGAGGGCAGTGGAAAGAGGGCCTGGGTGCAAGCTAACTCCCCGAAGGAGACCTTTTCCAGAAAGAAGCAAATTTATTTACAACAGATCACCACAGAGGCAAATCCGTCTTTGCTACACTGAGCTGGTCTCAGTGGAATCAAACCAGTTTGATTTTGATGAGGTACGTCCCATGCATTTGCATCCTGGGGACATTAATCTCCAGAGGTACCTTCCTAAAAAAGAAAGGAAAAGGCAAACCAAACTGACAGCACCAAGGCAAAGCTTTGATATTTATCTCCTGTGATTTTACACTGCTGTATTTCATAGGTTTCACAGTCATTTTTTCTGATTTATAGCCATTTGTATGAAAAGCAGGGCCAAGGACAAAGTTGCCCAACAAGAGAAAGTTACTCCAGGAGAAATATCCATTGCAGGAGTTCACTTAAAATATGAGTCCCTGGATTTCTACATTCCATGGACAATTTATAAAGCTAAAAACAGAACACTGATACCAAGGTTTACAGCACCGTTTAGCTTAAAATTGCTGCTGTCTCTTATTAAATTTACCCTCTAATTTAAAATTTAGGCTGTCCTGAATACTGCTATTACTGATAGAGCCAGAAATTTCTCATGTATACCCAAGCATTAACAAAGCTATTTTCCTGAATGCTGTGAAAAGGTCAAAATGCCTCTTTGTATCAGGCAGTCACTGGGAAGTAAGTGATACTGATTTACTCCACAAAAATTATTTTCTTGTATCCAAATTCCAGAAGTCAGGCAGGGACCAAGCACTTAAATTTTCAGGCTGGAGAAGGTTAAAAAGCAATTAGAAATGCAGAATCCTTACTTGCAGTGGTGTTATTGTTCCTTCTGTGGCATACGTGCCGTTGAAAGCACAGGGTATTTTCAAAACTATTTTGAAACTAAAGATTCATCTTGCAGGTACTGCATCTTTGTACAAAAAAATGGCTCAGAAGGAGCCTTTTTGTTTCAATCCAGGGCATTTCACAAAATACAGGAAACTCAGGTGTAGAATGTTGCTTTCAGGGTGTTATTAGCTTTTGGACACTCCTGGCTGGGTTATCTCAGTCATATCAATTCCTAGTTATGTCCTTCTCCCAAACCTCAAAACGGTATCTAAGCCCCCAATAAAAACCCCACAGGTCAATCCATCTTTGTAAAACTTGAGGCCAAGTTTAGGAGTCTGAAATGGAGATTGTAGAATCTTGCCAAAATTCCAGCAAGTCTAAAACAACCCTAGAAATTTTATGCACATCAGACACACAGCTAAGATTTCCAGATCTTCTGGTTTTAATGTTTCAAACCATGTATGTCAGTCTGCAAGAAAACAAAATTTAAACTTTATTTTATAATGCATTTATCTCTTGGTTGTGATTTTCAATGCACAAGTTGACCTCTCCATGCAGAGAAAACCTACATGGCAGGAGTGCACCAGGTCTTTGTCTCCCAGACGAGCTGTTTAAAAAAGAAAACCACAGCAGCTTAAGAAGGGGATTTCAGAACAAAAGATCTGAAGTTCCAACTGAGCTAGAAATGAACTATTTTAGCTGGATATTAAACAAACCTCAATAAGCTGGACTTGAAAGAAAGTAGCTGGAGAGTCACATACCTAAATATCTCGATGGAAAGCTCTGAGAGAATGCAGGGGAAAACATAAACATCCTCTTCCGCCTATGCAGCCCTTATTCCAGCTGTATTTGCCCAGTCTCCCCACAAGACAAAGCCAGAGCCCCAACTGAAGAAAAAGCATTTTTTACTCAAGGCACGTGCCTGAAATTTGTTTGTAGCTCCAAGAGTTTGCCTGGCCACCTTGCTTTGGGAATATGACTGCCCACAGTAGGCATGTTTGCCAATGACCTGGGTTCAACTTTTTGGTGTACTGGCAGGAGTATATAAGTGCACTCTTAAGTACCAGAAAAAAGTTCTGAATTTTAAAATATTAGTAATTTATATTATTAATTTATTAGTAATTTAAAATATTAGTGTTTTATCAGGGTAATGGACTTCTCTACTGTAAACAATAGAAATTTGTGTTCCTGGGTGTCTCTATTTATACAAAGGGTGCAGAAATTGACATCTGGTACTTCTGCTTGGCTGCCATCTGCTTTTCTTTTTGTAGCTAGCTATCAATTTCATACATGTAATGGAATTTTACCCCTGAGTTTCCTACCAACGCAAGCAGGGGAAAAATTACAGACACAAAATAAATTTTGCGTACAAAAAAGTAATCTTGTCAACAAATATAGTAGGCAAAATTTATTGGGTTCTTTTTCTCCGAGGTTAACAGGCTCTTCATATATTACAAAAAATATAGTTTCCATTTGAATCCTTTATACACAGTAAGAAAAGTGTATGTGTCCACAAAAAAAATTAATAAAATGCATGATCTGTAGAAGGGTTGTCATAGATGAACATTCTCATTTTTGATCAGCACTCCTTCGCTGGAAGGTTATTAAATTTGGGGAAAGGCTTGGAGGCATTTTCAGTGTTACATCACAGATTCCCTCCACTGATAGAGCAGCACAGCAACGTGCTGTCAGGCAATCCTGATGTCGTGGGTTCATTTCTTTACTAAAAGATAAGAGAAAAGCTTTTTTTGTGAGAAAGATTAAGTGACACCAACCTGGACCATCAGAGGGCTGTGGAACAGGAGGGGTTGGAGAAGCTGTGCAGATGCAGCCTGATGCACCTGTGTGTGTTCCCCCACAGCCCGAGGAACTGCTGGGCTGCAGTTCATCCTGTCCCAAACAGCACACCTGGGAGATATTGCAGCATTCCACCAACACACTCCCGTTAGCAACTCAGCTTGCAAGAATTCAGTAATGTGAGAGTTTTGTCTGCTGGCTGTAGCAGGACCACAAGTGACTAAGTCAGATGTGGCCTTCTGCAGATGCAGAATGTCCGCTGAGAGCTCCTGCTCCCTGCCCATCTACATCGGAATGGCGAAGCAATCAGCTGGTGAAACCACCTTTCAGAGCAACAACAATAAAATCTTCACTTCTAGGACGTCTCAGAGCTACAACAAAAAGCACTATGCTCTTGAAAAAAACACCCCAGTGTAACTCCCTTTCACTGCCTGATTCATTACACCTTACCTGCCTGGTCCGTGCACACGGATTCTTTGAAAATGAAACCAAAGGGACATGTAAATTTGGAGCCACTAAGAGCCTGGTATGGAAATGTGTTTTAGAGACAGACTGCTCACCCAAGCTTGAGAAACGTTGCTACTTTTACTATTGAAGAAAAACCAAATATTTAGTAGCAGCTTGAAGTTCCCAGTTTCTCTCTGAAGAGGTTATCAGCAGGAAGAGAGCCTTTAAAGGGCTACATGCATTTGATGGGGAAGATGCTGGCTGACCTCAGCTCAACTAAAAATCAGCAGGAATTTTGTTTTGTTTAGACTGAATAACAATAAAAGATGCCTGCCTAAGACCCTGGCTGTGAGAGTACATTATGGAAAATGCATTAACATTCCAGCAACGTTAATCATCTTAACAGGAAGTCAGACAGACAGACACCAGGGACTCTCCTTGTTGGAGCTCTTGTGTTGGGAAAGCACTCCAAGCATTCTCCAAAGACCCTTTTGAACAGCAGTCTTTTGAATCACAGCCACAAGATAGAAACTATTTCAGATCAGCTGCAAACCCAGAATCTCTCACAGAAAATTCCCTCCCTTTTATTGTCAGGGGAGACAAACTTAGTGCCCCTATCAACCACCTGATGGTGGGCAGCTCCTGTGCCAGGACAGCCCCAGAGCATGTGGAGCTCTTTGCATGTGACTGACATCTCTTTCATCCAGATCTTTAGAGAGCAGGGGAGAGCCTGGCCTTCTGCTCCACCTCCAGCCTGCACACTGACCAGCTCAGCACCATGTCCAGCTCCTGCTGGCACCACAGGGAATGGGGGACACTCGGCACCTCCAGCACTCACCCAGCGCCTGACATCCCTGAGGTGTCCACAAGCACATCCATCAGTGTGTTTCACTGGAGCAGCAGTCAGATGACATCAGCCCAGCAGCTGAAGTGTCAACCTAAAAATCATTTCTCTATCTCGTGAGCACCCTGTGGCTCTTAAATATAGGATGACAGAATTTGTTTTGGAAAAGACCTTTAAGAGCATCAAGTCCTACTGTTAACCCAGCACTGCCAAGTCCACTACTAAACCATGTCTCTTAGAGCCACATCTACGTGTCTTTTAAATACCTCCAGCGAGGGTGACTCCACCACTTCTCTGAGTTGCCTGTTCCAACACTGAAAAACCCTTTCAGTGAAGAAGTTTTTCGTAATATCCAATCTAAACCTCCCCTGGTGCAACTTGAGGCCATTTATTCTTATCTGCACCAGTGCAGCCAGGAAAATTAACATGAGAGAATGGCCCATGAGAAGCAGTCTCACTACAGCAATCCATACAGAAGCATTCAAGATACGTCCTAGCTCTGCCAGGATGGCATTCAGACTATTAAGCCTTTGGAGATAATCCTATATTTCCAGTGAACTGCAAACACAGGGTGAACAGAGTATTTGTTTCCCTTAAGACCTCAGACAGTACCAACAGTTCGTAGCTTTTAGAAACCTTAGGAGGGGAATGAAGTGGAAATAACTTGGGTCCTGGGAATAACTCTGCTTTGAGTGCTCTCTCCTCTCTGCTGGCTGTACAACCTCGGGGGCTATGCATGGGACAAAGGTGATGTTGGATGCCAGAAGGCAGACTCAAAGCTGCTGAAAGACACAGGGCAGTTTCACAGGCTGGGGAAAGACCATCACAGCCATGAGCTGGCTGGCAGCTTCAGAGTACCGTGCTCAGAAACATCCCTGCATCCCTCCTCACAGCCTAAGTGAAGGGATGGGGAGAGCTCAGTATAGCCTCCTTTTACCTAGGCAGATTTGGCAGTCGTGGTGACTCTCCTCTCATCTCAGCTACTGCCAGAATAAATGTCAGTGCTGGAAGCAAAAGGCCTTGCTCCCCTTCCTCAGACCAGAGGGAGGTGATAGCAGCCAGAGCCTGGGGCAAGAACAGAGCTGGGTGATGTTGGGATAGGTGGTGGTGAAGGTGGAGCTCCCTCTGCTCCCTGACAAGGGCTTGGCTTGGGAGAGGTTGCATTTTTTGAGGAACTGAAGATACTTACATGTTTGGGAAATTTTCTGTGATTTACAAACACCAAACCATTTGCCGAGAGTGTCATACTGAGCTTTCCCTTAAGAAGTGTGGAAATGTTTGTTTTTATCTGGGGAATACTGAAAAATAAATGTGCCTCTAGTTTCCAAATGGGCAGTTTAATTTCAAAACAACAGCCTATAGGAAGCTTAGCTTCAAACTGCTATGTGACTTCTCTTTCTTATGGTTTTTTTTTCCAAAATAAAAAAAAAATCCTAGTGTCTCATTATCACTCCAAAGGAAAACATGGGCATTGGTAAGTTCCATGGCAGCCACAGCCAATTCCTCATCCCTGCTAGTATCACTTTTCCTTCTACATTGATTCAGATACTGGAAAACGATAGTTGGAAGAGAGGGCAAAAGGCCAAGGCTCATGCAATCCAATTAAACACTGCTGAAATTACTTCCAGGAACTCTGCAAGGACTAACCTGATCAAGCCTTGTAGTGGCAAGAGGGGGAAAAAAATAACCTCCAGAGGAAAAAAAGAAAAATAACCAGCTTGTACCTTTTCCAGGAGGACAGACTGCCTCCCAGCAAAGGTATGGAGCAGTATGTCCTGCACATCTGCAATGTACATACGAAAGCCAGGGAGCTGGGATCAGGCTGCAGGATTGAGCAACCCAAACCCTGTGTATCAAATTTTATTATGGAAGGATGAGAACACTCCAAGATTTTAAGCAGTACTCAGCCACTGAAAAATGCAGAGCTTGGATTTGTTAACCCTGCCCTCCACAGGGTGAAATGGCTGCTGAGATTCCCTCAGCCCACTGGTAGGTAGGCAAGGACCACCAAATTAACTTGCCAGTCACCAAAGGACTGGTAATGGGCATTTTTCGGTTAGCACCTTCCTGGTCCACAGTGGGACTTGCAAAGGGAAAGTCTTTGCTGCAATTGCTCAGCTGCCTCTCTTCCGCTTTTTTTTCTGTCCTGTTGTCTTCTGTCATGTTTTATTTTAACTAGTGTTTTTTAATGAGTGGAAATGATGTATTTTTCCCCATTAGATGAGTAAAATTCGGAAAATATATATCTACTTAAAATAGTCTACAGGGAGAAAAAATACCTCCTGAAATCATACTTCCCTTATTAAAAAAAATCTCAGTGTACTGGGTAATGCTGTGGCAGTTGCTGTTTTGCTCCACTACCTTCACCATTCCTCCCCCAAAGTTACTGTGCTTTCCTTGGTCTGTTTCACTAATTTTCCATCTGCCACGCTTGTTCAGGTGTACTTTGGGATTCCTCCTTTTACTAGGTCTGTACTAACTAGCAGCCCTGAGCCTCTGAGATGAAGAACCCTAAAAAGAAGTCTCCTTTAGGAGAATCTTGAGGAAAAGGCTAGGAAGTCTCCCACATCCTCATCAGAGGCACAGCTGGAAAGGAACAGTTTTCTAGTTCGCTTTTGACAGAGACAAAACAATCACTAGTGTCCTTTAGGGGATGCGTGTGGAGCTGTGATGCAGGAAACAGGTGTTGACCCTAGTTAAAGTCCCAAGTATGAAGGAGACACTCTGTGAAAGTTTCTGGCTCCTACAGGCAAGTCTGGTTGTTTTGCTGTGCCAGCTGCTGCACAAGGGCTCTCTGTTGCTCCTCATATTGCTGAGGCATGGACAGAATCCATGGAGTGAAGTCCAGCCTGATCCACACAAAAAGTCGTCTAAGACTTCATGAAATGCGATGAACTCCAAACTGTGGGGATCTAATGCCTTCGCTAGCTTAATTTTCCCAGCAGAGTGGCAGAAGCCCTTATCAATGAAGAAATAGAGCAGAAGACAGCACCCTTCAAAACAAAACAAACCTCAAAATATAGTAACATGAATAATAAAAATCGAGAAAATGTGATAACAGCTGCAAAAACACTGCTGGCACAGATTAAAGTCGCTTCACTAGCTTCCCTGCAATGTCTTCATTGCAGGAAACCAGCATTTCAGACACCTATCAATATGCTCCCCTTGTGGGATTTTATTATTTCAGTTTTACTGCTGCATGGATCTTTAGCCAGGAAAATGAAGTTCTGGGGTTTAATCCCAACTCATTTCATATCTATCCATGCAGAGGAATGTAAGCAGTTGGAGGTTACAGTGAGTTACATGCAGCTTCAGACAGTTTCCATATAGTTACATCCACTCTGGTTCTGCAGAAATCCGAGCAGATTACCTCACCACTGGCCACCAGCTTATCTTTGTGTTTCTTGAAGAGCAGGACCAATTCCGTGGCCTGTAATAAACCAGCTGAGCAATGGCAGACAAAGCCATAATATGAAACTGTATCATTGTACAACTTGAAAAGCAGACCATGAAAATGACAGTCCAGGACAGAGGGTGCCAGCCTCCTGTGCTGCTGACAGCTTCTAAGTAATTACTCAGCCCTTTGAGAACAAAATTAAAAGATGGGCTCAAAGGGGGTTGGAGGGATATTAGCCCAGGTAACTCTGCTAGTGAGCAGAGGAAGAAAGGCCTCATTCTTCATCATTTGGCTGAACTGAGCCTCATCTTGTAAGTGCTGGGAAACCTCTGAGAAACCTTTTAGTAGGTCTCTGGCAGCCTGGTCCTGAGGGGTGTCCTTTCCAGAGGAAAGGCAACTGTCAGTTCCAGGGAACAGGTCCTGCTGAACCAACCCTCCAGACCAGTCCCACAAATCACTGCCTTTTCAGCCAAGCCCTTCATCACTTTGGGCTATTGTGCTGGTTTGGGCTGGGCTAGAGTTAACTTTCCTCGAAGTGCCTGGTACGGGGCCGTGTTTGGGATTTGCTTTCTGCACAGAACTGTAAATAAATCAAATACCACGACCCTGTGTGTGGATTGGCCTCTTGCACACCGGGTGAAAGAAAGTGAAAGAACCTATTTTGGGACAACAACAGCAGCCTCCATGTGTTGGTCAAGAAACACCATCTTTGGATAAATGTCACACACATGGATTGTCGATGGATCCAATGTCAATGGTGCTGCACTCACCAGGACAGGAGGGATTATTTTGGGCAGTGCTGACATCTGCTCGTGCACATTATAGGCCAGATTAGCCCACTGCATGTGCTCTCACCATTGCTTCAACTCAACACAGAGGTCCTGTGTAGTACAGAGCTGAGTTTCCACCCTGACTTTTCCAGGCAGAAATAATGACCCCTGGAGAAATGGGAAGTTATCTGGTGGTGTTGTGATTGGAACTCCCCACATGGAGCTCCATTTAACTTGTTCCCACAGTGCTCCATTTGTTTGCTTCCTCACTCTTTGTTGTGTGTCCAGAAATGATCTGAGCACAAAAAATGTTCTCTCTATATGTTTGTAACAATAAAGCCAGTGCCAATCAGCACTTCAAAGCTGCCCTCTCCAAGCAGTGCACGTCACAAAGACAGACCTTCCTGCTAGATAACCCCAGGTCCATCTCACAGGGTCACCTGTGGTCATAGGCTGAGCAGACCTGGGAGGCTACAAGCAACAGGTCCAATTCCACCCAGGAGCTGCAGCATCCAATGTACACACATTTCCATGGAATTCACTTAACATGGTCATGCTGATCCTTAGTCCACATCCACAAATCAGAGATTTTTACAATGGTCAACAAAATTTGGCAGAGGGTCAGACCTCTAGGAGATATGAAGTTCCTAGAAGGTTTGGGGGAGTTTGTGGACATGTAGATGACACCGACTGTCTCCATTCACTCTCAAGGCTGCCAAGAGGAGTCACACACCCAGCTGCTGAGTCTGATGCCAACAGCTATCCAAGTATGATCTACCCAGGCTGATCTTGCCTAAATGACAATCCAACAGGCTCGGAGAGGCACCATGGAAGAGAGATGGGGAATTACAGGGAGGTCATAGGGACACATAAGAAAGCCAAGGTACTGTGATGGGCAGAGCCCAGAAGGTACATGGAGGAGCTGGTGGTACCATGACAGAAATCAGAGAGACACACAGGGAGCTGGAAATGCAGCACTAGGAGTGCTGGGCTGTAATGGGAACATCACAGGACACGGGTAGGAGATTTGGATTGCTGTGGTGAGGAGGTCATAAATCCCAGGGGCGAAAAAACATTTTTGTTTGTGAAACAACTTCTGTCAGCGTGGGATCATTTACTTTATCTAAGGTGAGATTGGGCACCACCAAGGAACCTAGCATCCATTTGCACTCTTTGGTGACAAAGAACACAGCCCTGGCACAGCCAAAAGAGTGGATGCAAAGTCCAAATGGGAACACAAAACAAGTTAAACCCAGTGTCTACACTCCATCACAGAAACACAAAATATGTGTGGGCATCTCACCTGGACTGTGCTGCTGCTCTGCCCATCTGCTCTGCTCCGAATGGGATGAACCCCAGCACATACAGGGATGTAGCTAGGATGTCTTTGCGGGCTGAGGAGGCAGGCACACGTCAGCTGCTATTCCCTGGCAGCCAGGGTGGCCCAGGTGCAGGAAGTGCAGGCAGCCACGGGGGCCTCGCAGCAGATGGAGAGGACAGCGGCCATGGGGAGGGCTCTGCTGCTCCTCAGCACGACGGGCTCGGTCGAGAGGGACTGAGCAGGCTGGGGAGCACAAACAGCTCTCCTGCACTGCAGGCAGGCTTTAACAGCCAGCCCAGGCACAGCCTGTGTGCTCGCCCAGCCTGCCTGCCAGGTGGTGTCTGGGGCAGCAGGGGCTCAGTCACACTGCCGATACCGTCACTTTTCCGTGTCTCACCCCCTGCACTTCCCAAACAAGGGGATGTGGCCCTGCTTCCCCACATGTCAGTGCTGCTTCATGGGCATTCAGGCAGTGGTACTCACCCTTGTACCGGGCAGCTGAAGGTTTGCTCAGCCACAACACAGCTCTGCTGTGGCTGCATCTGGATGCAGTCACAACCAGCTCACCTGCCCTCGGAGGCAGGGTACAAGGCGTATTGCCTCACCCAGACACTGCAGACAAAATCCGTATATTTTGATTCTGCCGCTTAGGTAGGACATGAGGTGTGCTCCTCCAGACTCCTTGTCCTCAGTGCCATGCCTCAGAGGCACTCCAGTGCCTCATCATTTCTGCTTCCTCAGGGCAACCACCCCATGTTCTTGTCAGCAGACCAGGGTGGTGGCACTGATCTCCTGTGCTTGCACCAAGCAGCATCTCTCTGAGCACAGCACCAAGCATTTGGGGAGATGGGTATCAGCCTCTGCCCCAGGGTTCATCAGGACCATGATCCTCGCTAGAGTGTCTCACTGTCTTCTCATTCACAGTAGCTCAAAGGGGCATAAAAACTCGCCAGCCCCTGGAGGAGGCACTTGGCACTCACTGCATGCAGTGCACTGAGGGTCCTGTCCATGCCCCAAGAGATTCCCACTGATACAAAAGCCAGCCCCAGCAGGGAAAATGAACAGATGGATAACCACCTGCTGAAGAGGAAAACGTTGAGACAACCGGGTGCTATGGTAATTCATATCCTTTCTTTGATCTCAGTGGTATCTTTGTACTGCGTATAGAAAGCAAAGAGGAGAACAATAAAGCTTTATGCTAAGCCAGTGACTTTCTCAAATTCACTTTCCTGCTCTGTAATGGGAACAGAGGATTGAACCCCAGCCTGCATTAATGAAAAAACAAATAAAAGCAGAACTTCATAAGTGATGAAAGTAGCATTTCCAGGCAATTATTTATTTGCTTTTGCCTTTAAAGAGCCTATCTATGCATTGCATAGGAGTCTGTTGGAAGCACCTCCAGTAAAAGTCTTTAGTCAATTTGTTGAAACTCTTATCATGATAAACACCAGGAGTAAATGGCATTTTCACGCACTTGGCCTCATCACCATCTCCTCGCTTGTTCGCATGTCAAAGTCTGGAAAACTGAGAGCGCTTTGCCCCAGAGTTCAGGAGATTCAGGCCCATTAATCTATGGCTAAGAACGAATTTCAGAAGAAAGGTCCTGGGAGGGTGATCCAGCTGCAGCCCCCCGAAGACTATTTAAGTGAGCACAGACTGAGCCCTTTCTTGGTATTTTTTTGTCACTCCATGTACATCCTGCAAGGTAAAGCGACATGGGGAGTCCTGCAAAGCACAACCAGATCTGCTGTTTGTAGCATCTCAAGGAAAGCTGATGTCTGAAGGTATCAGATGAAGCTTGGGACCTACCACCTTCCACAGTGCTGCAAACAACCTGTGCCATTCCTCTCTCTGAGACAGAGGTCACCTGGGCTATGTGTGGCCCCCAAAATTGATGGCATGGCTGAAAAGAAAACTTGGGTCACCACTAACTTTCCCAAAAGCTAAATTTGCACTGTGTCCTTCCTCCAATACATCCTTGGCCACTTCAGTGTCCTATGCTACCTAGGGGGAGGCATGGTTTATCCAGATACCTGAGAGGCTGAAACAGGGTTCAGCACACACACTGATTTTGCTACGGCCAACCTGTGTGGGGCTGGAAGGCTTCAAGGTGTGCAGCCCTGCAGCTCTCCCAAAGCCATCTTGCCTTCCCCAGCCCCTCCAGGCCAGGTGTTAGCCTGGCAATGCAGGCAGAAATCCAAGCTCTCTGTTAAATTCCCCTTTTGAGGTAAAGTTACAGAATGACTGCTGAGGATCAGAGATGTTTTCCAGTTCGGAAACCACACTTCTTCCTCACTGCATAACACTACCACCAGTCCTGAGTGAGCACCTTAAAAAGTTGGGTTTCCTGTGCAGAGCAACAACTTTTTTTCCAGTGCCTGCTGCCCACCCCCAGCACTGACTGCAGAGACTGGGGCACAGCTCGCACAGCCAAACCAGCAGCACTGGAGAAAGGGTGCTGCTTCTGACCCTTGTAACATGTCAGGGATGCCAAGGCAGGGTGGGAATGACACTGCACTCTCCTCTTCTGGAACTCCCACTCACCTACTCCATGACTTAGCTCCGGCGCCGCAGGTCTAAGGGGAGGACAAAGCCGGTTTGTTCTGCCATGGGCCCCCTGCCAGGCTCGCCCTGCCCACGGCTGCTGCAATGCCAGCTCTCCCTGGCCCGGGGGGAAGCAACTCCCTGCCTGCTTCACCAGCCTCAACCACACTCCTGCACCACCACAAGCAGCTCCAGGCCTGCTGCTGCAGGGCCCAGGGACACAGGTTGTCCCAGAGCCCCCACGGCCCACCAGGGCTGCCCACCCTCGGCAGTGCCCTGTGCACACGGGAGCTGCAGGATGTGACTGTGTCTACAGGCTTCTGCAGCAGCAAAAGGGATCCAAACGCTCAGGAATCGTCCTACTGCAAGGCTAAGGCTGAACCAGAGTAATGCCACCCCCTGCAGAGACAGGGCTTTGGAGGAGACTGCTCAATATTCCCCCTTTTTGCAAAACCAGTATTTTCATCCAATGCTAAGAATTCCACAGAGAAGAATAATGAGGTCAAAACTTTGCAAACATTTGGATGCTGCCTGACTTCTTACCCGGAGCATATCCGTACAGAGTTGTGCTCCTGAGCAATACTGGGAGCCTTCCCAACACACAGGCAGCAGGAAGCTCATGTAAGGGTGCCTGGTATCACATGTTTAGCATTTCCAATGACATGATTATTAATCATTAAGTGAATCCCACTAATAGTCTGACGACTATTGCACACCTGTTCCCTAGCACCATCTGGAGGCAAACTCTGTCCTTCGCCCAATTTAGTGGAAATGGTGCCTGTAAATCTAGGATAAAGAATGGCTCTGACTCTAGATCAAGCACTCAGCAAAGATCCAGGTGTTTGCTGCTCTAAATACACACTGTAATAGAGACAAATTATGCAAGTTTGGTTGTTTGCTCCGTGCCAAAAACTGTTTGGGAACATATGTTTAAACTTAATAAGCTACCTCTAGTCAAAAGGCAGAACAGAGCTGTTCTGATAAAGACAGCAAAAAAACCTCCTGACAATGGGTTTTAAGAAACTGAGGAAGGCAACACGGAGGAAAACAAAACTTTAAAACGGGGCATCATTTACATTGCAAGTTTTACGCCCCTTGCCCTCCCTGAGGTTGTCATGGACAAAGTTAACACTACTGTATTTTCTTCATTGACCTGGTAGAACTCCCCAGAGAGAGAGAAAACCTCCACTTCCTTAGTGGCCCTCAGAACAGCTGGGTGTCATGTACAACCCACCTCATTCAATTGCTGGTTTATATTCAACAGTTTTGATCAGTATTTCACAGGCCCACATCCACACAGGTGCTGTGAGGGAGCACAAGATTCAATTTTCAGGACACTGCCCAACATAGCAGAATCCAGAGACCACCTCCAAGATATCACAAAATTAAGCCTGTCTCCCTTTCACATCCTGGATCTCCTGATACTGAGCAGTCAGGAGAGTGAGTCCTTGCACTAAGACCAAAACCAGGCTTTTTTCTTCGAACACAATTAAAAAAATAAAATATTTTAAAAATCCAAGAAAATCCTTCTCAAAGTAGCCAAGATCTTAGCAACTGTTAAGCTACTTTATACAAGGGAAAAGGAGAGCAGTAGAAGGGCTATAATTCCTTCCTTCCAACTGTATTTTGAAAAGATGTTGCTTCTGCACCACTTAAGAGTCCAGTCAGCACAACATACAGAGAACATCCATCCAGCTGGGTTCTTTCAATGGCTCAGAGAGGGATGCATAGCCTGCAAGCTGTAACAGGAGCTTTCTTATCGTGACTGGGTCCACAACTTGTGACTTTCAGTCAGCAGAAATAAAGAATGAAGGAGACATCAAGCACTGCACAGTAGCTATCTCCCAGACTAGGAGCAGCTGGCAAGCAGTCTGAGAAACTAAACTGACAATTTTATGGTGCTCTTCTTTACAAAGTATTTGTTCAGAGACATGAGAGATGCAAAGGAACGATGTGTCTTTATCATATTCAAGAGATTAAATGGTGCACACCAAAGGCCTTTGAGAAATACCCTATTTTCACCCTATCCAGCTATGCAACACTGCTTGCTTCCAAAAGCAAAACTCCACTTTAGCACAAGATGCACGTTGGTTTTATTAATCACACCACAAGTAATACTTTCTGCAACATCATATATTTCAGTTTCTGAATCTATATCCGAAGAAAGTGCTGAAGTTTGGGGAATACTTTTAGTGCATTCTGTGTAGTCACTTCTATAACTTCTCCAACGGGAATTCCTTTAATTTTGGCAATGTACTCAGCAGCAATGTAAATATTTTTGGGTTCATTTCTCACCTGAAAAACAAACAAACCAGCCAAGTTACAGATCCCTACAGATCACAGGTGTTTCAGATTTAGTACTTCCTGACACAACTTCAGTCACATTGTGGCACGTGTGGCAGAAAAACGACATGTATCCATTCCTCTTGGATTATGTTCCCTTTGTAGCCTCTTCCCTCTCCTGTATCCGTGTTTACACTACTTCCCTCTCCAGTGCCAGTAGCTGACATTCACAAGGCGTGGGTTTGGATACAAACATGCAGAAGTCCCTCCCTCCCACCATTTACCTGTTTTTCAGGCCCCAGAGCAGGAGAGTCAGTTTCCAAGCACATATTTTCCAGAGGCAGCTGTTTCACAAGCTTCTGCTTCTTGAAGAAAATAAGACAGCCACTAAATGCTTTACGCACGTAAACCCGTGGGGAAAAAACTGTGAAGGGAGGATACCCCTACTTTTAAAGGCAACATCAAAAGACTTTGGTGCCACTGTCTACATTGTATCAACAATTTCTGAATGGAAGCAGGAACACCAGGAGCTGCTCAAGATGTCCCTTCAAATTAGGGTTCTCCTATCTAAACATCTGAGGTATTATTCACTTAACACTGAATTCATTGTTATTTATTAAATCCTGCAGTTATATTGCACAAAACACCCAATGCTTAGTTGCCAATGCAATTCTATTTGCTGGGGTTTGTGCATATAATATTTGTGTATCTTTTGCTCATCTCTGCTTTTACCTCTCAACCCCAGTTTACTTTCCCTCCTCCTAAGTTCCTAACCTCATCCCCATTTATATCCACCCTTCATGCTTCCTCCACTTAAATCAAACCTTTTCCTCTCTTTCATTTCCTGAGCTTATCACAGAAACCAGTCCTATCACAGAAACTACTCCTTCTCTACATGTCATGTCCCTGCTCTAGAACAATACAGCGACAGAAGCTTCCGAAGAAGAGTTCACCGGAAACCACAATAAAATGAGAAAAAAACCCCCTTGTTTCTCAGGAATAGCTGAGCTGTTATAGTCAGAACTCCCCCTCCGCAGTCCAGCTGAGGCAAAAGCCCCAGGCAGAAATTCAGCCAAAGTAAAAATGTGCAATGCACGGAGAAAGAGCAGACCCCAGCCGGAACCAGGACAAAACGTTACCTGTTCACTCCTTATAATGGAAGGAGGAATGGAGAAGTAGTACCCAGCTTTCACTCCTTCCATGGCTACAGACGGCTTCCCATCAAAGGCATGGAGCAACACCTTGGTAGCACCTTGGAGAAACAAAGCAAACCACATCATCAGCAGGGCTACGGCAGGGCTGCCATGTCAGCTTCCAGTGGGACCTTGGTCCCATACAGAATGAGCACAGAATCTCTGCTCTGCTGCTCCTGAGTTAAACACCTACAAACTGATGAGAGGACATGGCACAACTGGAGAAATCCTGTTGGCAAAAGCCATGGCAGAGGAAATGCATTAAAAGCATACCTTGTTCCTTCAAGAGATTAATAGTTGGTCTTCCAGCTGAGCGGGAATGAACATTTCTGCACAGCAAGGAGAAGCCCAGCATCAGGAAATGTAGCCAAATACTTTTTTTTGCAAACACAAACAAACCAACAGCACTTTGGGATGAAAATAATTAATCTGTATTACACCTTTTACCAAGAAAAAAGCCCAAAGACATATATATGAATCCTTTCAGCTACAGTGAAGATATAGGAACAACATAACAAAAACAGGGCACATAAGATGACTGTACAGAAGTGCAAACATAGGGAAACTTCTATAATTAAATCTCAGACAGGAGACCGACAGGACACTAATGCCAGTTTAATCCATCTAAGAAAAGTTCTGTGGGCACTTAGTCACCATAAATCCTGGGAAGTATTTCAACATGTTACTGAGATCTAGCAAATTCTCCTTGAAGTATAAACAAAACCTACAATGGCAAATCCAGTCTCCTTGCCATCTCAATCTGTTTGATCAAAACCTGTCTTTGTCCTTCCTTCTGTTCATCGGTGCTGGCAAACCTGGGAGTGA
Source organism: Oreocharis arfaki (assembly GCA_013398015.1). Classification (NCBI taxonomy): domain Eukaryota; kingdom Metazoa; phylum Chordata; class Aves; order Passeriformes; family Paramythiidae; genus Oreocharis; species Oreocharis arfaki. The sequence goes on from VZRR01000855.1 coordinate 501,089, forward strand.
AATCTAGTCCAACCTACAGTGCAAGAAGGGAAAGAAAAAAGTTTTACAGACCTAACACTTAACAAAACCGTAATTAGACATATAAAGGCATAAGTTCCTTCAAAACTGCAAAGCATTTCAAAATACATATACTAGAGACTGCAATTAAAATGAGCTCAGCTGTAGCTTAACTCAAAAAAAGAATCCATTCTCAACCACAAGCTTTTCAACTATGAAAGCATTTGTGGGCAGACAGCTACTAACAAGGGTATTTAACATTTTAGTCTGTAACTGGTTTTCTGGGGGTTTATAATCTATTGAATATTATGTCAGATTAAGTCTCAAATATGGAGCTCCAACATAAGTAAAACTTCTGACCTGAACCCACAGCTTCAGTTCAATCTCTAGCAAAAATTACCCATTAATTCTACACTTTTTTGATCTAAACATGTTCAGGAAAAATTAGAAGTTTGCCAAAGCAGTCCCATTCAGAGTTACACAAAAAGAAGTCCTTCATATACAGTATAATACGGCAAATTTAGCTACAAACCTCTGCCAAAACCTGCTTTTTCTGCAGCCAGTTGAGAACCAGACCTAAGTCCCTGTGGTACCAACACACAAATAGAGGCAGACTCCATCCTAAAGCCTCAATTCATTAATAAACAAATGTAAAACAGGAGACAACAGATGGATACAGACAGATGAAGGATTAAAAAAAAGAATTGCACAAGACAGTGTGGTGCACTGAAATCACAGCTTAGCCTAACTTTGTCAGAGAAGAAGGCAAAAAGGATCTGCCTTTGGGTATAACACAAGATAGCATAAGTATGTCATCTTCCTACTACTCCACCAGCATAAATTCCAACTATTTTCTAATAATGATAATGAAGGAAAAGAGGGAATCAGGCAAATCTACAAGGGAAAGCGTATTAAGAGAACTACCAATCAGACTCAGTGTTTGTTCAGGCTGAGAGCAATTCTTATCACATACAGAAAAACAAGCATTGACTCAGTTTTTGTAATACCAGCGGCAGCTGCTGCTGGAGAGATTTAAACAAGTTATGGAATTCTACTCACTTCTCCAATCCCCACCAATTTGTCTTTGTAAAGCTCCATAAGAGGCAGCGCAGCATCCAGATCCTGCAAGAATAAGAGATGCAGCTCTTACTGCCCTTACAAGAGGAAAGGGTTTTGAACCCAGCATTATGATTAAACTGGAGTTTCCTTCACTGTTCTGAAATTCTGTGCTTTAGAACTTGCCATTACTGCGAGTTGTACAGCCAGATTTTAGAAACCTGAAGGATTTACCTTCTTTATTCAATAATGCTTTCCTTATATATATATCCCTTATTTAAATACTCCCACTTCTAAGCTAACTTTTCACAGTAGCAGTAGAGGTAATTAAAACAAGGCACATAAATATCTTGGTAACATTAAATGGCTGCAGACAGCTCCCTCAGATTTTCAGGATAAGGCCTGAAATAAAGGCCAACAAACAGTTGCCTTCCAGTTCCCATGTTAACAAAGGGACATCTGCACATGCTGTTTGCTGTAGGCAAAACACACTTGGGATTTTTAAAACCATTTCACTGCAGTAATACAGCCAGATGACTCCAGTGAACAACTCTGCTCTAAGGACTAACACGGACAAATGGATGTGCTGAGAGCCTGGGATTTGGTCCGCAGGGTCTCCTGCGTTACAGAGGACAGAAAAGCCGCTGGGCAGACCTGAAGGTAAATCAGGCAGACCGGAGCAGCCTGTCGACTGTCCTGAAAAGTCCCAGCAGTATTTTAGAGGCCGTGCTTTACCTTCAGAGTAACACTGCGCTGCTCCTCTGGAGAAACCTCTTGAACGGGGTGAACTCCCAGGCATGGCAAGACAAACCCTGGGAATCTAGGCACGGCATAGATAGTGAGAGTGTGAAAGACCAAGCAGAACCCAAGTTTAACGCCAAGAGCCCGCAGAGAGCCCAGATTTGAAGGCAAGAAGGGCCAGCCTGACTGAGGAGGGCAGCGCATCCCCCGTCAATCCCCAAGGTGCCGCCAAGCGCGGACCCCGCGCCCGGAACACGGCTGGGCGCCGGCATCTCCGCCGGCTTCGCACCTCTCCGACAGCTCCACGACGCTCCGGAACTCGCCCGCCTGCTCCGACACCACCACCAGCGCCGACACGGCCGCCTGCGGCACACAGAAACCCCCGGCCCGCTGAGACCGGCGGGGCCGCGGGCAGAGGCTCCCCTCAGGCCGGCCCCGCCTCACCTGCTCCGCCGCCCGCACCACGGCCGCCACGTCCTGCAAGAGACACGCACCGCCTCAGCACCGGAGCCGCGCCCGGGACCTTCCTCCCTCCCTCCCCGCCCGCCCGCCGCGCCTCACCGTCTGGAAGCAGGGCGCGGCCAGGTGGCAGTGACAGTCCACGNTCCTCGCGGCGCGAGCTGAGCGCGGTGCTGGAGCTGTGCGCGCCCTTCGTGCGGGCCCTGGCGCAGGGACAGCCCGGCGGGGCCGCCGCCGAGGCAGACGCGCTCTGGGTGAGCGGGGAGCGGGAACGGGAACGTCATGTGCCAGTACCGGCCCCGGCGGACCCCGCTGGCAGCGCTCGGCACCGGGGGTGAGGGGGCGGCTTGCCCCGGGGTGGCCCCGGGCAGGGAGCTGAGGCGGGAGGGGCCCTTCCCGCAGGAGGGATGGCTGGATGGATGGATGGATGGATGGATTCTCAGCCTGTCCCGTGTCTTGCAGAACTTCGAGACAGCGGTGCGGGAGAACGTCACCATTAACGGGCAGCCCTGGGAGGAGGCCGCGGATGACTCCCGGCTGCAGAGCGGTAGGCGGCGGTTTCCATTCGCTTCCTGCTGGGTGGCTTTGTTTTGGTTTGGTTTGTTTTTGCCCAGGGGTAAAAGGATTGAAAGGGGAGGTTCTGACTTGATGTAAGGAAGTAAAAACTCACTGTTAGGATAACAGAGCATTGGAAGAGGCTGCCCAGGGAGTTTGTCTCCAGCGCTGGAGGCTTCCAAAAACCATCTGGACAAAAGTGTTCTGAGCAACTTCTTTTGAGATGGGCGTTGACCCTACTGTGAGCAAGAGGCTCTGGAGGGCCCTTCTAGCCTGAGTGTTGGGGCGGTGACCAAGATCTCTTCCTATCAAGAGACCCTAGGAGCCTGTCTGTTGGTGCTATTTAATGTACAAATTAAGTAAGTGTTGAAAAGTATTGATATATAATCATGTAAATATATGTAATGTGCACAGTATGTTTATAATTACTGTGTTTTGAGTGATAATAGTGGAGATTCTTGGTAGTCTGGTGTCCGAAGAAAATTCCAGTGCAGTTCATTGGTTCACCTGTGTTGGCATTAGGTGCTCTTTGCCTGCAGCTTGGTGCTTTTTACAGTTACACAAAGCTGAAAATACAGGTGCATTGAGCTAACTGTGGAGCTGTTGAATTGAAAACATTGAACTGTTTTTTGGTCAGGAACCTCTGAGCAAACGTGGGCTCTGAGCAATATGATCTAGTTGAAGATGTCCCTGCTAATTCTAGGAGGCTTGGACTAGATCACCTTTAAAGGCCCCTTCCAACCCAGACTATTCTCTGATTCTGTGAAGTTTCTGCAGTTGTAGTTCTAGAACGATAAAACTCCAGCTACTTTGACTGCAGTGTCAAAAATGCACTGATCTTGTGATGCAAAATGCAAAACTGAGACACTGTCATTTGCCCACAGCTGGCATAAAGCAGAGGTAAGGACTATATTGTGCTTTTAATTTGACATGGATTTACTTGTGCCTGTCTCTGATCCAGTTTGAGTTACAGAGACATCTGGCATTTTGTGCCTTCCATGTTTATGTTGACCAGTGGTTTAAGTCTTTCCTGTCTATACTTAAATGATGTCATGGTGATCTTAAAACAAACAGCCAGAACAAACCCACAGGCTCTTAAAACCTTGTCTGTGCCTCTCTGAGTTTTGCAATCACTTGATTCTGCACGGGGTGACCCAGAGAGGGTGCTCAAAACCCATTCTTTACCACTAGATTGGAAACATTGCATGGCTGGCAAGATGTGCTTAACACATTTGTGGAAACAGTGAATTTAAATGTTAAACTGCTTGTTTGTGCTCTGTGTGATATATAGTTAGGCTTCCAATTACTGATTTTGTTTAATGCTTGTGAATCATGAAGGTAAACCATTTTTCTTGCATCTTGCACTGCTTTGCTTCAATTAAAAAATACATTACCTCAGAAGACAGCCATTGCTTTGTAAGACTCTCTTCACAGATTCAGAGTTCATAGGGAAATACATTTTTCATTTTTTTCCCTGGATGGTTCTCTGCCTCCCTCCCCCCCAGATCATTTGCTTCAAAATAACTGGCCAATGTCAAGTTCTGCTCCAGTTTCTATACAGCCTTAGCAAGGAGATTCAAGACATACATTTATCTTTATGTTGATAATCATGCATGATTTTTAAATTTGAAATCTAAAGCTGCTTTTTCCTGATAAGTTTCTCTCTCAAAAAAAAAAAAGGTGTGAGAATTCCACAGTAGCTTTGTGTGTTTGTCACTTTCAGGTTCCAACATTAAAATTCTAGAGGATCAGTTTGATGAATTAATAGTAGAGACAGCAACTAGGCGTAAACAGTGGCCTAAAAAGATCCTGGTGCATGCTATCCAAACCATGAAAGCAGAGCAAGAGATGTTGGTAAGTAACCTAAGACTTTCAGAAAACCTTTGCATATAGCTGCTGCTGGCCATGTATAACTTGAAGAAATTAATCACCCTTTGCTGACCTTTAAGCTCCTTCCCATGGCCGCTTTTGATTCTTTGTCTTAAAATGAAATTGCTTTTTCTCAGTAACTGCTTCTGCAGTAAACTAAGGGTTGCTACAGAGTGTTGTGACTGTGTCTGAATTGGGTCTGTGGCACAAAGAAACTTGAGCAGGATTGTTTCAACCTGGTGACTCAGGATTTACAAACCAGTAGGCTCCTATTTATCTTGTCACATCCGAGTTGCTGAGGTCCTTGCCCAAGAGCTGTTTGAGGTACTGAATGTTACACTACATACAGATAGATAGTATCACGTGTAGTGTATGACTGTTAAAAAAAATCTCAATGGTTTCCTGTGCACTTTTTTGGAGGTAGTAACTACATCGAGTAATGACTTTCAGTAAAGCATGAAAAAAAAGGCAGTGTGGATTAATGAATCAGTGCAGTAAATTCTGTGGGATTTTTGACACACAGTGTGAAGTAATTACTGGCATTAAACAAGCCAGTCATGTCCTTGGTTGCTAGATTTCTTCCCTGAAGTTATGTTAGGCGTCCCTTTTGCTTACCTCCTGATTAGTTAGGATTCCTTTGGCAAAAAACAAGAGGCTGAGGCAGAGTCAAACACTGGCATAAGTTGCCCAATGAAACTGTGGAGTCTTCATCCTTGGAGAGATTCATGGAGGTACTCAAAAGTTCACGGGATGAGGCTCTGAGCAACCTGCCGTAGTTGGCCCAACTATCAGGAGGGTGTTTAGAGGTCCTTTCCAACTTCAGCTGTTCTATACTCAAGAAGACAGGGATTATTTAGACAGTTGTGTAGGAGGCTGCATTGCATTTCTGAGGACTAAAATTGACAAATGTTAACTCTCTAGGTTAGCCAGACAGAGATGATTTACAGTAAGGAAAAGTGCATGGGTACACATTTGTCTGACACCTGAGGTGTTTTGTAACATATATTGATTGCCTTTTTGCCTCCCTATTTTGTCAATGTATCAAGTACGTAAAACAAACAAACAAAATTAACTAAAATAAAATACACCGTTGCATGACACCAAGGTTTAACAAGACCTTGTAGTCTTTCTGCTACCCGAGTCCCACAGTGGATTAGTCATTTAAAATGCCTCTCATGCTACCTTTTTTCTCTTACTGATCTCTTCAAAGTTTACACCACCACAACTAGATGATTATTTTAATTTAAATTGTCTGCAAAAGTTTCGTTTATCCCTGTAAGAATATGTAAAAATATATATAAGAAATACAGAAAGATTAGTTTATCTCTGTAAATGGGGTTTTTTTGTTGTTTCTCAGCTACTTCTGCAAAGATGCCAGTGGTTTCTCTGCTTCTAGCTGAGGATTTCTTGTGTTCTTTCATGACCGTAGCTAATCCTATGATGCCTTCTGAGGCATAAAGAGCAGCCATAAAGATGTGATTTATCTGGAGAGCACTGCTCATTTATTGTGGTGATCTGCCAGTAATTGCCAAAGCAAGAGATCATCCTGTGGGTTTTCAGTCAGTATGTTCTGTAGAGTTTGAGGCTAATGCAAGTAATGTTTGTCGTGCTTGGAGCTGTTACTGCAAACTTGCTAAGAAGTTGTGTGAACTGTGAAAAGATTCCTCTGGCAAAACTACAGCGAGCAATAATTAGCTTTCCCCTGCTTGCTTTTGCTTGAAGAAGGTTTGGGGACAGCTCCTGAAGTGGAGAACACTAACTTGCAGATGATATAACTTGTGTTCCCATGGCCTTGCTTTGTTTCGTTCTTCCCTGTTACTTGCTTCTAATTCCACCTTTAATATAGCTAAGTATGGGTTGTATTCATTTATTATTAGTTTACTTCATGTCTCAATTAACTGATGTCAGGTCACAAAACTCACAGTTTGTGAAGCACAGTGTTCTTACTTCTGCGTAAGTAATTGCAGGGCTAGAGTGGAGTTGTTTTAAGTACTTTTCTTTTGCTTAGCTTTTTGTCCTGATGTACCCTTTGTTGGAGTTTGTGGCTCTATGAAAGCATGCTGGTTCTGTGAATGGCTCCTGAGAAGCTGGAGCAGCTCTTTTTCCTCAGTCGTGCAGCAGGTGGCAATGCTTCTTCCACAATGCCTGGATGTCAGTTCTCATGCTTTAATGGTTGGAATTGTGCAAACTAAAGCAGATTCTGGAGATGTGTTTACAGTCAATTTAACTGTTAACCAGAGTACTGTTTTCAGTAACTAAGTATCTACAAACTGTATCTCTAATACATTCTTGATCTAAATAATTCCACCACCATCTCCATTGTTATGACAGCTATATGTGTATTAGATATCTATTAAACCAAGAGGGTATTTCACAATTTTTCTTTCTTTTTCTTTTTTGTTTTGTTTTGTTTTGTTTTTGAATGTGCAGAAGCTCTACCAGCCTGTGGTAAAACCAGCAGAGATAAGATCTCAGCCTTCTCAAGGTAAAGATTTTTTTGGGGGGGGGGGGGCAGNNNNATTTGGGGGGGGGGGCGACACTGCCTCACTTACTGGCTAGCTGTAAATGTTAAAGGAGTTTTCTTTCTTTAAGCTTGTTTAAATTATGGGCTGTTTAAATAATTAACTAAAAAGCTGGAAGTTTGTCACAAGTGAATGTATTGCTGCCTGAGTTTTGCTGTGTCCATTTCTGTTGTCCTGAGTGCTGCCTGCAGTTAGGCACTGTACTTAAAGGCAGAAGCTGGCCACTCTGTGTGTGTATTGGGGAGGAACTGTCACACAGCTACCCCCAGGAGGCTTCCTTACTCCTTTACTTCATCACCGGTGGAGGCCAGATGGGGAACTGGGTGGATCGCTGACATTAAACTTTGTTCTTGTGTTCCTTTTACACGAGTACTAGAAATGCTTCAACCTCTCTTCCTGATCAGTCAGTTCCTTCAGGGAATTGGAAGCTGTTGTGTAGGACTCAGTGATGGCAGTGTTGACTCTCCTAACCTGCCACGTAGGACACAAATTTTGTCCTGCCCCTGCCACTTGTAAGGGTTGATGAAGGAACAGAGCTGCAAACAATGCTGTAGGTTTGCTGCATGCTTTGGAAAGATGCCTTGTACAGACTCCTTGGAACAAGGTGGTGGATTTTGCTGTGTGTAGTTGGGATGTGCTCTCTTGAGGCTGGCCTTAAGAAATGGGAAGTTTTGTGTTGCCTATTGTTAAGTATTGAAAAATTACAGACTTTAGCAGTGCAGTTCTAAATTGAAAAGTGAGAACCCTCACTATGGATTACTGCACGTGGTGTAAAGCTGCTGTAACAAGCAGTGGTGCTCAGAGTTTGAGGAGCTGAGCTGGATCTGCCAGTTCTCCCCCTGCTGATCTGACTTCATTCTAAGCATCATTTCCTCTTTGTAAGCAGGAGACATTGCTTCCAGCAGTGCCCGCCTGTGCAGCAAGGCAGCCAGTAGGAGCAATACAGGGTGTCACTTCATATCTGGGTTCCTTTTGGTTTCTAGTGTCCAAATCCAGGCTTTTCTGATGTCAGTCGACTACTTGCAAGTTAGTAGCAGCTTGCACTTTGGTATTGTGTTTTTAGGTTTGGTAACAGCAAAGTTGTAGCAAAAGTTACCATGGAGTTTGTGCAGAATTTTAGTATTATGTAGTCTTTGGGAAGTTTGTGTATCCCAGTTTAGCAAGTACAGTGGCTAGAAACCAAAAATGTTTAGATTACTCAATACCTTTCATTTCCTTGTTTCATTTCCCTATGTTTTGGAAAGCCTTGAACACTGAGGAATATAATGCCATCTCTGTCAAGCTGAACTCCTGCAGGCAAATTTCATTTAACTGTGTGTCAGTCTTTCTGTCTAATAATCCAAATAATTATTTCTACTTTTACTTAACTGCCTCCTTGCCATTTCATAAGGTCACCAGTCCTCTCATGCCAATACTCTACTGTAGGAATGCTTCATTATGGATATATCCTTCTTTTAGAGAATGCCCATCCATAGGGCTCTGTGATGTGTTTAAAGAGGCTGCTACTAAATTCTTTATTCTTCAAACTGAATGATGGTGCATTTTTGTGTCCATATTCATATAGGCATCATGTGTTCCAAACCAGGCCTGACCAGCACACTGGACACATGGACAGTTTAACAAATACCATCTCTTGGTGGTTACCACATTTCAGCAGGGAACCACTGTAACCCTGTGCTAGAATGCAGTGACTGACTTCAGTTACCTACAGCAGCACTAATAAGATTGACTTAAAACAGAATGCTGTGTTTAACCCTGACAGGGTTTAGGGATGTGTGCACTGCAGGCACTGGTGAAACCCTACAGAAAACTAATAGTAGTGGAGGTGAGGCTCCTTACTTCCCAGAAGCATGCTGGTCTGCTAATTTTAAGTTTTGTGGCTGGAGAACATGCGAAACAGTTTCATAGATTTTAACTCTTGAACACAGAATTAAAGTATTGATGATCTTGCCTTATTGCTACTACAGTTGAATATATGCTGTATTCCCCCTGGTGTTCTGCACTTGCTGCCTGCTTCAGTGTGCCTGAAAGAGGGGTTTTTTTTCCTTGTTAGCACTGCAGAATTAATGCAGTTCATGTTACTTATGCTTGGTTCTTTTTTGTGTTAATGCTTGGTAAGTTAAGCCAGAAGAAAAAAAATGTAGCCTTTATTGTAAAAGCCAACTTGTTGGAGGCACAGGATGATTTATTTTCCCTCCTTAAAATGGGTTTTCTTAATCTCATGTTCTTCACGGTTGTGTTTATTCTCTGTGTTCTTTGTGGTTTTTATCAAATGTAATAAGAGCTTAAAAGTTTTGAAAACAAACATTTTTGTGCGATTATTTCTTTACACCTGTTCTTTTATGTCAAATACTGATTTTGTGTTTTCTCAGTGAGAACTTAGGGGCTTTCTATAGTTGACACTGCTACCCTCTACTGCAATTTGTGTGATAAAGAATAATGCTAGTAAGATAAACTATGCCAGCTGTCATCCTCAGTGTTACAGTGAAAGAGATGTGCAGCAGGTTTAGGTTTTATACAGGGACTTTACTGGTTTTCTGACTGACTTCAGATAGTCAGTAATGGGGGAGTTGTGTTTCAGGAGTTGATTTGGGCTCTGTGTTTGTCTGTAGATGCTTACATCACAGATCTGAAGCAGGCGACAGAAGTGGCATCCAAACAGATCAGCGAAGCAATACAGGTGAGACCATTTTGTGCTTCAAGAGAATATGTTTTTATCTTCTTGATCTGGTAATATGTCACAAAGCAAGAGTTCTAACTCATCTTCCTTATAGTTTGGTAGAAAAAAAGCCTGTGTGTATACTTTTGAAGCAGGGAAAGCATTGTGTTTGTAAAGTATTCCCCCTCAATGGTAGTAGGGAAGATTACCCTGTGGCTGTAGGAAATACTTTTACTGAGATTTTGGAACCTGCAGCATCTGAGAAATAGAACATCTTTTGAAGACCTGTACGGCTTCATCTGGAGTATGACATTTATTACTTCAGTAACTGCTTAGGCTTCAGCTGTGGTGTTCCTGTGATATTTCCTCAGCTTAGAGATGTCATGAGGGAGCACTTCAGCTTGGCATACTCTTTTCATGGCTTCTGAAAGCTCACTATTGGGGTGGCAGCTCTGCGTTCCCAACCCTCACCCACCATCCTGAGCATCATCTCTGCAGACACTGAAGCTTTTGTGCCTGTCAGAGTCTAATTAACATATTGCATGCCTTGTAACCATTGCTTTTCCCATGTAACTTGAGATACTTGGGTTTGTTTTTGCAGTCTATTCCAGCACTCATAGAAAAAGCAGAAGGTTTTTCCCTTGCATTAACTTGGCAACCAACCTTGGAACTCTGCAAGCTGCGGCAAGAAGTCTTTGCTGGTTGCAAGGCGAAGGAGGAAAACAATGTCCAAAATTTAATACCACCAGGAGAAGTCACACCAACAGAAACTGTTCCCAGTAAAAATCCTTATGTTTTGCTAAAAAGAAGAAAAGCTGCAGATTCCCCTGAGAGAAGGCGCTACCCACTGCGGCGGAGGAAGATCAGTCTCAGCGCATGAATTTCTCATTTTGTGTTTTCACACTGGAATCTCAGTCGTACTGTTGTTCCATGTGTTCCATCTTTTCTCTTAGAACTCATCTCCCCTCAGTGCTATACATGGGAGCTTCCTTAATAAGCCTTTAATCCTTTTAAATATTTCTACTTTTCCTGTCATGCTGATGGGTATATGAAAGCCTACACACACCAGTAGCATCCGATATCCAGCAAGTGTATTTGCCATTTAACTCATTTTTTGCTCTTATATTGCAGTTTTTAGCTTGAGTCCTTGTGCTTCTCAGAGTTTGTGTGCGTGCTTTATGTATGTGGGCAGTCCTTTAGGAAACCACTAACTGCTCATTTACATTCAGCATATCTCTAAAGAGGTTGGAGAATGCCTAGTTCTCCTAATGCACCTTCATTAATTACTGAGGCAGGTAGCTTTTATTTTAATGAATTAATTGACACTGCAGCATATTGGAATCACCAGATTTGATATGATGTTGGAGTTTTAAGAAAGTCCATGTGCAGATGTGGCATTGGTCCCTGCTGTTGTACCTTTCCTGAATTTAGGTCATCTAGGCTTATTTATAGTCATGTTTGTTGAAACTTGGATTTTTAGTAATTATATGTATTTACTTGCAGTGTGCTCTTCTGAACAGGAATTGAACCACCAGCATCTTAGGGTCCAATATTTCGTTTCATGTAATCCAATTATGCGGCCTGGGGTTTTCCTGGACAATATTTCTACACATGACAGGATCTTGACTTGGGTTGTGTTTGCGTTTGTGTTGACTAAACTTTAAAGATCAGTACAGGCTACCAGTAAATGGTATTCACTTGAGCTAGCTTACTTTTGTTTTCCTTACTCATTAGTACCTAGAGGATTGCACAGTAGTACTAAACTGAGCATTGTGCCTTCACCATTTATAACTTTTTGTAGTTTATGGTTGCATGTGCCTGCAGTAAATATTCATGTCTAGTATGTAACGTATTTCTTACACAGTAAATGGAGAGAGGTTTTAGAAGATTTATTAATGGCATGTTTGGTGCTAAGAAGACAGGTCCAACCTAATGTCTAAGAGACTGAAAATTCTCAAGAAAACAGATTTTAACATCATTTATTTTGTAGAAGTGAGCATCTGTACTGAGACTTTGTATATGTAATCATATGTAAATATTTTTCCTGTCCTTGTATATACAAATGTTTTTATATGAAGTAAATTAAATCAATTAAGGAAGATCAAAGCTTCAGATAACATTGTCAGTTCTAATCCTGGAATAGATGGTGGCTGAGCAGCGAGCGTACTTCAGAGACATCTGCGTTAAATTCTGGCTTGAGTAACTGAAGTAGTTCCATTTACTGCCTTTGAACTCACAACTGTTATTAATCTCAGGGCTACAAAGCTTCTCGTGTAAGAGAGGACAGGATGTGAGAGGGACTGGAGCTGCAGAGCTGTGGAACATGTGCCTGAGACGGCTTCTCACACAGCCACTTGCTATTTTGAGTGCCCGCGCTCTGTGCGGCATTAAAAATCCCCGCTAGGGCTTTCTTCACAGAGATCCTGGGTGTTGCTAGGCTAAGGTGAGCCCTGCAAGTTTTTGCATGGCAACTGTTACAGGATTTGGCCATTTCCTCTGTTAATAGGAAGATTCTCTGCTCCTCTCTGCAAACGATAGGCAAGTACAGAAAACAGCTAGGAATAAGTGTGTCTCTTTGAAGAAGTCCCGTCAAAAATGGCTGGGGTAGGACAAATGCCATAGGAAATAAGAAGGGCAAGCACTGTGATTGAGACTTAATAAATAAATGAATACATTCACACTACAGTGCATGTTTCTGTTTAGAGACTGAGGGATGGTTATCCTGCACAGGATTTCAAGTAAGTGGGAATGGATGCCCTGAGCTAGAGCAGTCGGTCTTTGTTCCATGGCCCTTGTTTCAACTGCAGCTGGGTGGAGAAAGAAAAATGCATCTGGAAATGTTGGCCAAATGGATTGTATAAAGAAAAAAATAAAGCAATCAGGATTCCAAGTGCAGCACATGAACTAGGAATTTAAAAATCTCTGATGGCTACTTTCAGCCATCAGCACTGGATGGTGTCAGAGAACCTCCTTTTAAATGCAAGTTCTATGATGAGCTAAACTAAACACTTGAATGGTCAGCAGTTTTTCGAATGGTTATTAAAAAATTCTACAGCCAGCGGTACCTGCAAGTAGCTGTTCTTCCAATTGGCAGAAATATGTAAAACACCTAATTTTTCCCCATTCCAGTAGCCTTTTGCCCTTCAGTTAACTTTTCATAGGAATTGGCAGTGTTGTGCAAGACATGTCTAATCAGGCTTCTACTGAAATGTCACAACAGCCAAACTTCTTATTTTTAACTTGGGGCGAATTGGTATTGCATCAAGAAATGTCTGGTAGTTTTTCTTTATATAGCCTTTGAATTTTGTAAGACAGCTCAATGGTGATGGATGCAATCTGAGTTTGAATTTCTTGGCTTTCGGGGGCGAGACGGAAGATCTCGCTGTTTATGTTAGTGTGTACTGTGCAATGTGCTCATTGCTCATGAGGCTGGGCCATCCCCGGCCAAGGAAAACTTGCAAATCGGAGCAGCATCCACGCATGCTTGTGCTGTGTGTTCTTTCTGAACAAAGAGGATTACAAACTGTAAAGGGGAAGCTCCTCTTCCAGAAATCTTCTCATGGACCCTGACATCTGTTTGGAAGCCTGGGTGCTCTGAGACCCAGTTCTGACACGTGCCATTCTCCAGAAGAGCCGAGCTGTGCTAAGCTGTGATCAGAGACTCCAGTCTGCATGTGTGTAGGCTGCTTCAGTGCAGACAAAAATCACTGATAAACTGCCATTATAAATTGTAAGCTCAGCTGCCTGGGCTGCTTTCTGGGCTAGTTTTCTCTTCTGCACAGAAACATTCTGCCTTTACTGCTGCACTACCTGGAATTACTGTGTAGGCATTTCTACAGATGTACCAGAGATAGCTTTAATACTAAGTAGAAACTTGTTCCCACAAGCAAATTTTGACTTGTCATTTCCTTTGTCATTTGTTCTGAACAAGAGCAGACTATTCAGGCTCACGGGGACTGTCCCCTGGCTTGTCCCATGCTTGTGTTATCCTGGAAACTTAATTCTGCAGCTGCTGGGAATTACGCAGTGAAGTAGATGTTTATTCAGGACTAATAAATTCTTGGTGAGCTGCTCATGATGCCATCAGGTAGCTTGCGCAGGTGCCGTTAGCGGCAGCATTGCTCCTGGAGCATGGAGTTCAAAGTCCCTCTGTGGAAGGGGACTTTCTTTCCCACAGATCACTCTGGAGGGATGTTGAGGTGTTTTGTCCACATGGTTCTTAGGGTTTATTGCAAGGGAACATAGCTGTTCACTGAGCTTGTGGAAATGCTGGCTTCTAGAACTGTTCATTTCAACCGGGCTAAAGTTACAAAGGCAGCAAGAGCCCAGTGCTCTTTTTTTAAGCACCTTCCCAACTAAGTCCCTGCTCATGCCCACACAACCACTGCTTTCCTTGAACTGCATGAGGTGTAGTCAATGCGAGGTTAGGCTGTTTCAAAGGAACAGCTGAGAGCAGTTCACCCTCTAATAACTCTGCGTGGTGGCCAGGGCTGCTTTCCAGGAGATGCTGGTTTGGATCCCCTCAGCTGGAGAATGGCACTGAGCCCACACTTTCTGCTGCCTCCATGAGCAGCCCTTGGTGAATGTCCTGCTCTTGGCACATTAGATGACAAAGGGAGAAAGAAGCAAGACTGCTCTTAAAGAAACCAGGGAATGCCCTGTAAGATGCTTGGGAGACCCAGCACAGTCTGGGGATGCAGGTTAGGTCAGGGTATATTGGCAAGGGTGTGCATCCCAGTTGTGGTCCCCATGGCTGTTATGGTGGGAAGACTCAGAGGCACTTGATCCTCCAAGGCTGGAGACGCTCTCTGAAAAGTGCAAAAGCAAATAAATGCATGGATAGCCTCGAAGGTGGAGACACAAGGTGCTTTGAAGTGGAACAGCTGGGAAGTGCTTCAAACCAAGGAAGTCATGCTCAAGTCTTTTAGTCATGGTCCCAGAGCCTACCAGGAAACCTGTGGCAGAACACAGACTTCGGTTTGACTCTTGGACTCCTGGGGAGCATGGTTCTCTCACCTTTAGCATGAACTGTTAACCAGATCTTCCTGGAAGGATAGTCTTTATTTACTAAGTTTGCCAGCTCTTCAACTTCATCTAAACTGGGTGACTCAAGCTGCTGAGGAAACCAGAAAAATAGGGAAGTATCTGATTTATTGAGATACCTGAGGCTTTATGACTGACTGCCCTGCAGTCTGGGGGCACGTACCCTCCTCACATGGTCATGTGTTCGCCTCTGTGATAGAAATCCTTCTGCAGTAGAGCAAGGATGTTGGAGTAGCTGTTGGTGCAAACACCCCCTTTCAGAGCATAAGGCCAAAGTAACTGTGCAATTAAAATGCAATGAAGGTGTTCCGAGAGGTAAAAGAAACAGTGTTCAGCCTGTTAAAATACTGTCGACAAAACAGTGGAACAGAAAGATTTTTGTCTGCAGCAACTGTGTTTCCAGCAGTCCTTGTCTGGCTTTGCCTTTACAAGAAGTCTGTCGCATTTCCTTATTATTTAAAGGAACAGGGTGAGTAGCGAAAGTGAAAATCGCTTTATCCCAGCATGGATGCCGTGTCCTCACACCCATGACCCGGGGCTGAGCTGGCTGTCCCCTATGTGCAGCTGCCGCCGCTTCAGAGAGCCGATGTCGCAGGAGCGCGGCGAGCAGGAGCGGCCGGAGGTGAGCGGCGGGAGACACATGGGGGCACGGTCGGCTCCCGCGGGCAGCCTGGGCAGGAGAGAAACCTCGGGGAGTTTATTTCTACAGGCGAAAGAGCGAGCCGGGGCTCCCGGAGGGGCGTCGAGACCAGCCGGCCCCCGGGGCTGGGGCTCTCCGGGGGGATTTTCAGGCAGCTCCTGCCCGGCAGCGCCGTGACCCGGGCTTTCCCCCGGCTCCTGGCGGCTGACTAGAGCCGGCGGTCTCGGGGGGCGGGCACAGCGGGGAAGCGGTGCGGGCCGGGGCGGCCGGGTGGTCCCGGGCTCCCGATGCCGGGCGCGGTGGCGGCGGGCGCCATGTGACGGCCATGTGGGCGGCAGCTCCGCCCCGGCACCTGGCAGCGGCACCCCCGGCCCGGGGCGGCGCGTTCC
>VZRR01000855.1:517179-534870 GCA_013398015.1 Oreocharis arfaki
TGCCGGCTCTTCCAGGTGGGAGAGCGGGCGAGCCGCCGGCGGTGCGCGGAAAGCTGCCGGGGCACGGCGCGGTCAGCGGCTTTTCCCCAGCCGCAGGCAGCCGGGAAGGGAGCAGGGCTTTCCTCCCCGCTGCTCGCACCTCCGCCCTGTCGGCCGCGCTCGGCGAGGCAGGTGTAAGGTGCTGCTCGGCGGGAGCGGGAGCGGGTATCCCGCCGCTGGTACCCAGCTTTCCCCATCAGCGGCAGTGCCACTGCCCGCGGGGCTCTGAGACATCCCCCGGGCAGCGTGCCGGCATCCACCCCTCCGCCTCGGGTCCGCCTGTGCGGTGGGGCAGAGGGATGCGCTGCCCTTTGCAGGGACCGTGCGGTCTCTGGGAGGCCGGGGGTCAGCACTGTGAAATTGGAAGTGTTCGTTCTCAGTTACATGCCCGACTTCGGGCATCTCTGTGTGCACCTTGCAAACCAGTGAAGCGTTTCTGGCTGATGTCTTCCAGAGTCATGAAGAAGATGACAGGAAAGTAAGGAGGAGAGAAAAAAATCGAGTTGCTGCCCAGAGGAGCCGGAAGAAGCAAACTCAGAAGGCAGATAAACTTCATGAGGTGAATGGGTACTTGGTGTTTTGCAGGCACAGCTTGGGTACCAAGCAAGGGACTTTACCATGAACAGGAATTCTTAAGCAGGTGTGGGCCTGTCTTCACACTAATCCCTCTCAGAGAGCTGGGGAGGTGAGGCAGAGGAAGGCGTGCTGTGGGATGCCTGGTTGGGAACTCCCAGACACTGATGCTTCTCTTGGACAGCGCAGCTCTGCCTTCGGTGACACTGCTAGGAAGAGAGAGACATGGTCCAGCCCTTGCCTCATCCTCCCTCTTTTGCTCTTCCTGTGACCACCCAAAGAATGGGATCACTTTGGGCTCCTTTGGCCTAAACCAGAACCATTTTCTTCTGTATTAGTGTTAAGCTTGTCACGTTTGCTGTGGCAGTGGATGAATTCTTGCTGTTTTACAAGGTAGAAGGTGGTGGAAAAGGAGGGTGCCATGCAGTGGCAATGCTGGCTTAAATCAGTTCTAAAACTATGGTGTCAGCACTGCCACTCAGCAATGGGGTTCCCAGACATACCCAGTTAAAAAGGCTTCTTAGGAACTTGAGAACCTGCAGGCGTGAGAGCTCGGCTTGGCTAGCTGTTACACTTCTATGCTCTTGTAAGTAACAGTGGGTGTTTAAAAGCAAATGAAATGAAAGTAACTGATTCTTCCAGAAGCTCTTAATACCACAACGTGGTGCAGTTTTCTTGTGTCCCCAGTGCAAACACGGGAGGACAGGGATCCCTTTTCTCTGGTTTTGGATGTTACCTCCCACGACAGTGCTCTTGTAGCCAGGAGTCAGCTTTTGGGGTGTCAATTTTGCTGCTGCCATTGTGGCTGAGCCAGTTGTTCAGCTCTGAAGCCTTTTTCTTTCTCACTGTGGAAGGATCTGCCAACAGTTAGCAGAGACTAAGAGGGACAATGTGGGGAGTTTTGGGCTTGGTTTTTCCCAGATCTCCTCTGAGTCAGCGCCTGAGAAAGCCAGGTGCAGGGTACTTCTGAAAAGGAGTAACCCGTGGCTTTTGTGGAATAGTTTTTGGGCCCTGTGCCATCCTGCAGCCTCTCTGATGTTCCTCCTGAACCTGAGGATCTTCGTTGTGCTGGGAATCTTCGTTCTGAGGCACAGAGGTTTTGCTGGGTGTAGGCAGATCTGGTTGAATAGACATTGTTCTTAGCAAGAACAATGTGACAGTCTCACCCCCTAAAATGGGGTGGAGCAATAGGACAGTAATGCTTGTTCCAAAACCCAGGACCATTGGGTTTGGGGCAACAAGAGATGAGCATAACGACAATCAGGGTTGGACAACTTGGCTGGAGTTTGGCTCCAATACTTAGGAGTTAGGAGGACTGTGCCTGTTTTACTCTGTGAGAGGTGGTGGAAGGGTGTGAGGGAGGGCGAGGAACCCAAAGTTCTGCAGCAAAGGGGAGCAGAGGCACTGCCAGGCTGCCCAGAAGAACATTGCATGAGAGGCTCTCCCTGCTGCTTTTTAAGGCACGTGTAGGCTTTGAAGTTTGCTCTGAAGCTTTCCCAGGGAGGTGAGATTGAGTGGGTGGATGTCAAGCCTTGGGCCAGCAGCGAGACATCTGCAGGTTTTCAGTGGGCTGGCTCTGAGCCTCTAGCTCTCTTGTCTTTGGGATGAGAAGGCTTAGAAGCAGGGACACTTGAGACACACAGTTATCAAAAAATGTGTCACAGGAGTCTTGCATCCATCACGTGTATGCTGCAGAGCAGCTCATAACTCCCCTGCAGTTAACAGCAGCTTATTTATTGCCAGAGAAGCCTTAGCTCAAAAGCAGCCAGGTCAGGGATAACCAAGGCAGTGGTCTGGCCTTCTGGTGACAAAATGAGTCTGGCATCAAGCTGGCATGGTGCTTCCCTCCTCCTGAGTTCTTGGGCTTCTGAGCAGGTGGCTACAAGCTCTGGCAGGCCTGGAGGAGAGCACTGGCCACTTTGTGCTAGCCTGGATAAAATGGCTTTTCCATGTACTGCCCTGAGGCAGGGGCTGCCCTTCTCTCCCCAGCAGTGCCAGGCACCGGGTTTTCCCAGCACCTCTCGGCAGTCAGTGCTTTCATTTTCTCTGATCTCACAGTGCAGAGTCCGTTTTGGCCCTTCCCCAGCAGAAGCAGCCCAGGGTGGAAGAGGCCACCATGGGGACACAGCCATCCATGCCTGCAGCCCTGGGCTCCTGGGGGACTTCTGAGGGCCAGCGGCACCTCCTGGTCTTCAGGGCCATGAAAGGAATCACAGTGTGGTCAGGGCACAGGTCGTAAAGCACTTGCCCTGTTCCAGCACCCAGGCTGCATCTGTCTTTCCTCAGCACTTAGTAAGTTGTAGTAAGAAACCACATTGTTTTTCTACAGTTATGTGAATGTACTCAAGGTGGAAGCACTGAAAGGAATGTTTTGACTGTAAGTTGGTTTTTTTTTTTGCTTTCCCCTCCTTCCAGGAATATGAGTCTCTTGAGCAAGAAAATACCTCCCTGAAAAGAGAAATCGGAAAGCTAACAGATGAAATGAAACACTTGAGTGAAGTGTTGAAGGATCATGAAAAGATCTGTCCGCTCTTGCACTGCACCATGAACTTTGTGACCATACCAAGGCCTGATGCACTCACCAGCTGCCTACCAAGATGAGTGCTCTCCTCAATCACCTTTGTGATGTGTGAAAGTGCCATTAACAGGAGTTTTGAAGAACTGCCTACTTAGGGTGCAGATCTTCCATTGAAGAGGGCTGGACTTGACCACTCAGCTCTTCTCCACGTTGAAGTGTTATAGTCTTCTGAATCTCAGGAAAACACCAGTATGGGAAAAAAAGACAATTTGAACAGCAGCTTCTTACTTGGTAGACTCTTCAGGCCATGGTTTTGCCTTTGGAAATGTCAAAGTGCTGTGCAGCCCACTATGGAGCGATGGAATGTAGACAGGGAAAAGTACCGACCTCAGACTGGGATGCCTTCCTCCCACATGTCCACTGCCAGTAACCCTTTGTCACTTGTCACCCATGTATGTCATGATCTGGCTGCTGGGTTTTATCTCTCTAAACAGGTTTGGTTAATAAAAGCGATGTCTCATCTTTATAACGTTCTCCACCTTCTTCAGTAATCAATGTCTTTATAGCATCTCTGCTTTTTATTTGCTGGTCAATGCCAAAGTCTAGTGTTAATCTTCCCGTCAGCTCTTCTATTATTTACTTATCACCTCCTCATTGGTTCCTCTTTTGAAGTGTGTGTAACAAAAGAGTTTTCTTGGTCATTAATATTCCAAATCATCAGCCCTGCTGGCATTAATCCTTGGAGTGTTTTATATCCTAAAATATGGCTTGGCCAATTTCTGATGATGATTGTTTGCTCTGTGTGGAAGAAAAGCAAACAGAGTTAGATGGCTTTACACATTGTTTTAAAAAGCAGATTTTGAAATTTACTGTTTTAATGCACCCACTGGAAATGAACAAATATCTTCATCCTTCCCTCACCTTGCTTATTGCCTCTGGAAGATTATGTCTGTGGATTGAGTTTTGCTGAGCATTCTGTTCTATGTCTACAGCAAAGGTGTTTGATAATTGCTTGAAAGAAAAACATTCCATTTTCTTTAACTTTTTAGTTACAAGAAGGAAGTATGGTTGCAGTGTTACTAAGAAATACACAGAAAAAATGTGGTTACTTTCTCTGAAGATTCCTAGTAGTGTCAACCTCTAGAAATGTGGATGCTGTAGCTTGGGACCCAGCAAAGAGACTTTTTCTCACAATATTTCCCAGTCAAAGAGCACCTTTGGATAATAAAAATCTCCAACTCCTTGCCAACTCTCTCACTTCAGCATTTGGATTTTTTTCAGTTAAACTCATGGGATTACTTTCTCCCCTCACCAGGATCACAGTATTTGTTATCAGAATATGGTCTGAAATGCCTGAATTTTTTTTTTAAACTTCTTTTTAGCTTCTTTAGTAGAATGGTGCATTGCTGATCACTGCCAAGATAGAATTGGGGAAACCAGATAATCAGCTCTGCCTTCTAAAGGGCCCTCTCATTCCATTGTCTTAGGCTAGAAACATTAGATGACCTGTTGGCTTCTTTAAATTATTTGTTAGGTTGTTCCCTACAGAATTTCCAGAACTTGCATCTGCAGCCTAAATGCAGCCTTCAGCATTCCTTACGGTCCCTTAAGAACTGAGTCACCCCACAAAGAGAATCTGCTGCAGTCCCTGCCGAGGAAAACAAAACTCTCAGTGCAGTTCAAGATACACATTTTGGAGAATGTCCTTGGTACTATTCTGTGTGGCACCTTTAAGAAAGGAAGCTATCTTACGTATATCCGTCCACACACCCACATTCCCTCAGGCACTGGATGCCCCTGTATAATTTGGGGAGAGTAGAGATGTAATGGAGAAGGGGTAGCGTGGTGGAAATGAACAACACGCACTCTGGGAGAATCTGTCATAGTTTAGGATGAAGGGAGAGAGGGAATATTTCAGATCTCATAACTAGGTATGTGCAGCTGACTGTAAAGTATCTAATTGAGGTCAGGACTGTCCAAAACCTGGTCTCCCATATGGAGCCCTGTGGACCTTCAAAAACAGGAGTAGAGCTCAACCATCTAGTCCAAGACAGTCCATCCCAGCAGAATCCTTCTAAAGAATTTTGTTTCACAGATGCTCTCTTCTAGAAGTACAGATACAGTTCCCTGGGTAAAATCCTCGTCCTTACACATTTATTCTTCTAAACATCTGTCTAGAAGCTGACTCCAGCTTTTCACTTGGTGTCATATCCGAGTTCCGTGGTACACCCCCCATCAGCAAGCGCTGTTCTTGTTCTGCAGTAGAAGTTTAGCCCATGGTTTCTGCATTGGAGTTCATTGCTTTATTAATTGTGTCATGTCTCTGCAGAGTGCACAGGGGAAGACAGCTGAATTCTCAGCAACGTTGTGTGATGGAGACAACAATCTAAGTGCAAGGATATGTTGCTGTTCCTTGGAAGGGCTGGGAGCCCTGTGGGAGCCCTCACTGTCCCCGCTTTTTTCCAACAACTGCAGGGTGTAGCTCCAGCCTGTGCATCATGTCCATTAGTAACAGGAGGGCATGGGTTGCTTCTTCCTCTGTCTCTTGCACCACTTTTTTTCCCAGGAATATTTCCAAAGGGCCTTTTGCATCATTCCTCTATTTGATAGATAAACTAAGGCACCTCACCAATCAGTATATTGTGTGAGTAATGTTCAAAGGCAGCTGGGAGCCTCAAGTAAAAGAAGCGAGCAAAATTAGTATCCCAAGCCAAATAAGTCCAACATTCTGATATGTTTATAGAATTAATGTCATAGCTGAATCAGGGGTCAACAAGGACAGTGAACTGTTAAAGCACAGGCTTATGTATCCCTACACACTGCAGTGATTACGCTTTCTCAGGAGCTGTTCGTAAGGATATCGATTTACAGGAACCTTCAAAACAGAAAGTATGTTTTGGAGCCTGGGATAATTTTTATGTGAATAGGGAACCAGAAAGGAGAACAGAAAGGAAAAAGCCCATTTGTTAAGGAAGCAACAGAAAATCCTTTTTCAGATCCAAACCTCTCCTTTTGCAGCAGTGTTACACCATCACAAAAGAGGTTTCACATCTATATATGGCTAAAATCCCACTTGATGGACTGTAGCTTCAAAAAGCTTCCAGTTGGTTCAAAGTTGGTTTGACTTGTTCCCCACAAAAATGTGGTCTGTACTACATCCACATGATTTTCAGATGCAGGTATATAGGGAAGATCTTTTCTATATTCAGATTATGGTTCATGTGAGCCGCACTGTAAATTCCAGTCTTATTTGTGGATGTGTCATGTAGATGAGGGTTGCTAACAAAGTTGGATATTGCCTCTTAGGTTCACAATGAAGGTTACACTTTGTCTGGATCCAGTTAATGTGGGGTTTTGTTTTTTTTTTTTTTTTCATTTTCTATGAGTCTAATGAACAAGGAAAGTGCTTACTGCATACTTACAGACGAAAGTATTCATTCCAGGAACAGACTGGGTCCGATTCAGCTATTCATCTATTAATTTGTTTTGGGTTTTGTTGGGTCAGATCTAAAATGATTGTATTTTGAAAAGTTAGTTTTAGCTTCCAAAGCTAGAAAAATCAACAGAAATACAAAGTCAAGGTTCCCAGAACTGCTTGTGTAACAGCGATCAATTGTTATACCTCAAGAGAGCTTATTAGAAAGTCTTGCTCTTTCCCACTGGTATTTTACATTCATGCCTGTGAACATTTTCAAGTGTCTTCATGTACTCATCCAGTCTTGCTAAAAGTCCATATTTTAAAAAACATATTTAAACTAGCCTATTCTACAGACTCTCTGTCCTTTGCCCTGGTACCAGCTACTGTAATTTAGTGCTCCTGTAATGCCTCTTGATCCCATCTGCATTTGGTACTTGCACCAGCCTTTGTATTCTCATTACTTCAAATGCCACTTTTTTTTCTTCTTCCTGTTTCCTTCTGTTTCTGCACAGCTTGGTGACAATATCACTTAATGGAATCAGTATTAGAGGATCAAGGCTAATCTGCAGGGCCATGTTGGAATTACACTGCACTGGTATACCCTGTATATGATTAAAGGCTTTGATGTGTGCCTTGTTTTGTCACTCGAGTATTAAGGAAGGTGTCTGTGCAGTCTTTTAAAATGTACTTAAAAGTGGCATAACCTTTACTGTAGCCTATCAAACCCATACTGTTTCCTGTCCATAGATGAATGCCTTGCTGCATGGCATTTGGGGTTTCCATCTGTGAATCAGTCTAGAATTTCTGTCTCAGTGAAAGTGATAGATAAAACAACCATTAAAAAAAATCCCTTTTCTCTTCTTCCCATCAGTGCAGTGATATAATTCCTGTTATAGGAAGGAAGCATGTCTGATAAGCAGGAGAAGTGGTGGTTTTATTTACTGTCACAAAGACTAATTGTTATTCTCTTTATAGGAGGGTAGGAATTTTCTGTTTGTAAACCCTGGGTTACTGTCAAGTGGTCACTGGAGAAACATCTTACATGTACACACAGCATGTGGTGTGGGCACCCATCCATAAGGGAGTGAAAGAACTTGGATTCTTTCTTTGCAGAAATGTGGGATTTGCATTGATTCTCTGGAAGCGGAAACAGTCCTACAGCTGCCTCAGAGGACATGGAGCACTTTGCTTACTCACTTGGGTAATATTTAACTCAGAAACAGCTACAAGCTCACTGGAAGTGGGTAATTCTTACTAAAGAAACCATAGTAACAATCATCCCTGGGATTGCATGCTCCATTTCTGGCATTCATTCAGGTATTTTTTCCTACATAGCTCCTATGGGAAAAAACCGTAACGATAGAGTAGGAATTTTTTTTCACTGCAGAATTTTGAAATCATGACTTCAAATGTATTGTGAAAATAGCTGGCATAGCTTTTGCAAAAACCTGTTTCCTGCTAATTATGTGTTTGGTCTGCTGTAAGGGAATCATTACTGTTCTCTTTAGAAGAGGAAAAGCTAAACGACAAAGGTTTTGGTGCAGAATGAAAACATTCATTCGTGGAGTCAGTATTGAATGGCTACCATGCGTCAGTGTCGCAGCTTATCTCATCCTGAAGCAGCTTCTTCATGCAGCCAAAGAGAAAATGACATCTGTAAAAGGTGTGTTTGCTTTAAATCTGCAGTAGAAGAGCTTTTATGGTATGTGTTTAGTAAGTTCTACAGGCTGCTGGTAGAGCTTGCTACACCCATCCGGGTGCAGCCCAATTAAACCTACCCCAGACCATTCCCCTCGGAGCACAGTGTGGATAGATGTCTCCAGTCAGGTGGAACAACTTTCTCCTTTAACTGTCTCATAATGAGCTTGCTGTCATGTTTTCATTATTCTAAATTATTAAAATATCAGAGCTCTTGAAATTCTAAGCAAGGGTTATACGTAGTCTCTCTTGGGATAAGCAGATTATTAAAATTTGTCTTCCCTTTATAAACTAAATCTTGAGAGTTCTAATTTATTATCTGTCTTAGGTAAATAAGTGACTATAAGGAATAAGCAACAAGACTCTGCTTAAATATTTGATACAATGCCATACAAGATACAATTGTTTCAGCTGGAGATGTTGTGCAAGAATTGGAAAATAGAACTAGCAACTGAAACAGTAGAAATTAGCTGAAAGAAAATGACAAAAGTTATTTTGGAAAAGCCAGCTATCAGGCTAACAAATTGTTTATAAGTGGAGGTTCTCGAGGACTGATCACAGACCTCCCTCATTCAGTATCTTTGGTAAAAACTTCGGATACAAAGGGACCATCACTACAGATGAAGGCTGAAATATCCTGCAAAAGAGACTGCATGACCTTGCAGAAGAGAATAGAAATGCTATTATTCATAGAACTGTAGAGTCACAGGACAGCCCATGTTGGAAGGAACCCTGAAAGCTCATCTGCTCCAGCCTTTCGGGGGCAAGGGAACCCAGATGAGATTATCTGGAGTCCTGCCACGATGCAAAGTGTACAGTCACAGACTTGAGGAACTATTCACAAGGATTTCTGTCACAAGGTGAAGACTCCTGAGCTGGAAATGCCAATGGAATGAATGAGCAAAAGCATGGCAGCAACTGATGCTGAGGTCCCCATGCAGTGGAGCAAAAGGAAGACAAACAGGGACTCAGATGCATAGTGATGGGCTTATTTCTTTGTGTATTTTTGTTCTTAGAGAAAGAAATATCGATATAATTATGCAAGAGCCTGGCCAAACCTCATCTGAAATACTGCATACATTTCTGCTCAACCATGATAAAGAAAGATGAACCAAAACTAGTCCAGGTACATAGAAGGGCTTCTGGGAAGGTTAGGAAAATGAAGAATCTAATTTTTTTTGAGGCTTCAGAGGCAAATAAAGTCTGGAAAGTGGTGGGACCATTGTATATGTAATAACATCAGAGTAAAGATCATGTTAGGGAAAGAGCTGTCATAGAGAAGTAGTAGCGTTAGTAGAAGAATAAATAGGTATAATTTGTACTTGTTTTTGAGCTATATATGTGAAGAAGTTTCTACCTGTCAGAAGAAAGACATCAGAAAGCCTTCCAGCAGAAATGATATACATGAGCAATTTTGTAGGTTGGCATGTGTGTGTGCAACCCACATAGTTTTGGGATGAAGGTCATGTATTTCATGTGGAACAAATTGAGTACTTTGGTGATCCAAAATATTTCCTCCTGTCCCAATGTCCTTATTCTCTTTGGAGAAGGCTTGAAATTGAACTTTAAAAGAAAGAGGATCTTAAAATAAACAAAGCAATCCCCTGAGATTTCATTATCCAGAAACTCATTTTGATAGGAGGTCAGACGTAAGGTTTTGTCAGAGGCAGAGTCTCTCATCAAATAGAATTCTTTGATTAGATCCATGTAAAGAAAGAGCAGAAAAGAAAGGGAGTTTTCTTTCCTAAATGCCTACCATTTAACCACGGTATGTTCCCAGAAAAAATTGTCAGAACACTGTTCACAGAGAAACGGAAACAAAATCTGACAGGAATTTGGGGAATTTCCCAAGCTGTTTAGCTGTTTATTTTAAAAGCTGAGTTGCTCCAACTTTGCAAATATGCATTTCACAGAAGATTGCAAGCCATTTTTGTTTGTCTTACATCCAGTTCATTGATTAAATATATAAACAGGATGTCTTTAAGAGCAGAAAGTTTTAAAACAGGATTTGATACTAAGCAAGAGCTCTTTTAGTTCCCTTTTAGCTATGTGAGTTTCATCTTTGCTTATCAGAGCTGTTTTAGGGTACAGTAATTTCCAAGTGCACTATTGGGTTGCGAGGTAAATAATCTCTAGAGATGAATTTTTTTTTCTTTCTTTTCTTACTGTAAATGACAATAGCACATAATCTAGAAATTTCCCTTGTAAATTCTGGTCATCCCATTTGTTTGCTAAGCTCCAGTATGGACTCAGGACCTCTTCTGTCAGTGCACTGAGAGGCACTGCACAGAACGCTTGATCATGCCTTTCTAGGGGTAGGGGATTCATCAGCTCTCTTTAAGGACTTGATTAATTGCCAAGAGCAATCAAATAGGAAAGAATCTTTTTTGATCATACAGGTGAGGAAATTACTGACCACAACTTAGGTATTGTTTATATAAGAACAGAAGTCTTGTTTTCCAGGTGAATAAAATGTTGAGGCAGCCTTCCTGAGCTTGAACTTCTGTCCTGCTGGTACTTCCACAATTCTTCCGTCTGGAGTTTCAGATCAAAGAGTCCCTGAAGTCAGCCCACGCAGAGCAGCTTGCAGCAAGGACAGGATCTTCCTGTGGATACAATTCAAGTAGAGGAGCATAAATGGGAATTTGGGTGATTGAGGGCTGTAATACAAAGTCACATAACCAGTCGGGCTTTTTATGAGAAATGCTGAATGACACTCACATGTGAACACACCTGTATTTTCACCATCGTGTTAAGAGACTGTGTAATCAGAACATTTTCCCCATAAATTATTAGACTATCAGATTTTAATATAATTTTGATTGATATTTTGCAAAGCTCAAAATACTGTATTTAATTCACATGAAAAACAATTCCCACAGTTTTAACTAACTGGTTTCCCATCTTTTTTTTTCTGTACATGTCCAACTACAAATTCACGAAACAACACATATTTGTAGAGAATTACTTTGATATTAAGTTATGCATTTAAAATATTTGGGAAAATTAAATTAAGGAAAATTAAATTATTTTACTTTTCAAGTACCAAGTGTATACATTCAAAAGAAAAACCAGATAATGTATTTTCAATTTCACTTTTATCTCAATATCTGACATCAGATGCATATTTAGAGACTCCTAGCTGTCATTTGCCTGGGTTGCTCTCAAAAACATGAGGAATATACTATTACAAATGATAACACAAGGATATTAAACTGTTGCATTAAAAAATTAATATTTGTTAATTATTAATAAATAATAAATAAATTAATTAATAAATAATATTTAATACAAATCTAATTACATGTCTGCTGCTTGTTTTATACTGAAACACTGTTTTTTATACAGGTAACATTTCAAGAGCAGTGATTCAGTGATGAGCAGTAAATTGAAAATACCAGTGAGTGAGAAAGCAAAAATCTATCCCAAGTCAGTATGCAGAGTCTCTACTTCTTGTGCTCAGGAACATTCCCATTTCCCTAACAATACTGACTTTTTTTCCTTCTATGCTATACATTTTCAACTCCTGTTTAAGGAACAAATGTTCTTCATTTAGGTCCATTGTGCTTTGCAAGGTACGTTTCTGTTTGTCATCTATCGGGTTAAATGTATCTCTTCCCAGCACCGTCTGCCCATTTTACCTACTAATGCAAGTTCTTCAAGGCAGGGGATTTGTTGCACTGAGCAGCAATTCAGGGAAATTGTCCAGTACTTTCCTGATCTTTCCATGCCCTGATACACCTGAACAAAACTCCTCTGCTTTTACTCGTGCTTTGTCATGCAATAACGATGGCTGTGGGAACATCAGGCTGTATCACGTAACCTGGAATGGTCGGTTCTGTGTTTCGTGGATTGAGGCTTCCTAATAATTCAGTGATGCTTTCCAAAGCTTCTTATCTTTCTATCAGCCATATGCCCTGCCTGTGTCAGCTGATCCCCCGTATGAGTGTGCTTTGATTTATTTTTCCTTACCATCCCTTAAGAATACATAGTGTCTGTTCATGCTTGGCTCAGGTCGTGATATTTCAACTCTAATAATTCATTGGGATTTCATTTTCACTGCATTGAAATATTTTCTTGGCTACAACATAATCACGTCCATGTTATGCACAAATAGTGCAAATTTCCTCAAATAACCTCTGCTCGTGCTTGGATCCCCCTCACCACTGGATTCAGCAAGACTCTCATCAGCCACACTCAAAAAGCAGGCCATGGAATATGGCATCTCATTTATAGAAGTTACTATGTGCTAAAAAATCTGTCCATTCCTGCAGCACATTCAAGAAACTCAGCACATCCATAAGATATTGGCAGAACCTACTGCTCTGTTATAGCAGCAGAGACTGGAGGGTTATGCCTTAATGTGAGAAACAAAAAATTGTAATTTTCTGCTTTGGGGTTCCTTTTTGTTTTTTAGAGGCTGGATTCCTGCATTATATCTGTTCTCTCTAAAATGGTTTTATTGCATGCAATGTTTGCCAGCACAATATTAAACGGCCCCCAGACACCGTTTAAACTCACCCGTCATGTTTTCTACACTATACCTCTCTTCATAATTACTGCTTCCCATTGCCAATAATTCATGCCCTCCAGAAGGCCCTGTTTAGGTCTGAGTAATAAAATACTGAGAGATTAATATTCAGTTGATGACAGATCATTTAATGCAACTCTTGACAAAGCTCTCCAGCGTCTAGGAAATTGGCAGAACATGGCTGATGGCTGCTTTCTGATGTCATTCAATTAGCAACCCGGGGTTAATTCTCTGGGGTTATTCTCCAGAGTTTAGTGGAGCAGACTTCTTGTCAACCTTTAGTCCACTCGGGGAATTGTTCGAGGCGAGTTTAATTCACGTGTATTTGGCATGAAAGTGGACTTTCTTAGACTGCAAAAAAAGATCTGCATTACTGTTACAGCACTGCAGTTAGCGAAGTTAAATATTTTATTTTAATTGTGTGCTGGTACTCCCAGTGAGGGCAAGAGTTTTGCATGCACAGATCCATATTCAGGCTGTGAAGCTGCACATTGCAGTCTAGATTCTCGCAAAATCTTAAGGAAAATTGCAAACAGCTGTCTATGTTGTTAAGTGCTTGGATGATTTGCATTGCTGTTCTCAAAATCGTGGTCCTACCAACTTAACTAATAAAAAAAAAAAATCACGCCTGCTTCTTTCTCTACACTCCACCTTTATGCCATCTTGGCAGCACAAAGAAGTTTTAAAATGGGTGTGGATGACAGCTAGTTTACAAATTGATTTCAGCAGGGGTGTTTATGTGGGTACATTCCAGCTGAGTAAGAGCACTGATAAATAGCTTCTGGTAAATGCAGCAGCCACAGTTTTGACTGCATGGATGTCACTCTGCTCCTCTGCCCTTTGCTTACCAGAACTGACAGAAAGGGACATACCTCTGCTTAACCCACTTCAGTTCTCACTCAAATGTCTTGGTTCCTTTGAAAGGCCACTGAGGCTTTAAGGTAAGACATCACATTATGCTTTCTTGTGGTTTACTGCCGAAGGAGTAAAAGAGTTGAGAAGTTTTGGTTTTAATCTTGTGAGAAGCACCAGGGTGAAACCTTCTCCTCTCCACCCCTCAGGCCAGTGGTATTTTTCATCAGGGAATGCCCTTCTGCCAGGGTTTCAACCAAAATGCTCTGCTCCTACTCAGAGTAGAGAGAAAGAAAGGGAAAGGGCAGAGACTTCAGCCATCCAGATGAAAAAACAAGCTTTGGTTGTGTCTGAAAACTACCTAGGCTAGGATTTCAACCCTTTGCATGAAAGAGTAGGTGCACATACAGTTTTCTAGGTGGCAACACCAGCTAAAGCAGGTTTTAACCTCTTGCTCCCACCCTTCTCCATGTTGCTGCTCTCCCTCTGTTGGCAGCACATTTGTTTATAGGCTGTGTAATAAACTCGGTCATTGAACTGTAGATGGCTGAAAAGAAATTTTGTGTGAAAAAAGAACTTTTTTGAGCAACAGTTGCCTGATCCTGTTTGGAATGACTTGGCAAACAACAGAAATGGCACAGCTGAAAGAGGGGAGGCTGCTATGACAGAGAGACAGAAGTAAAGGCTGGGGAATGCCTTGAATTAGGAGGTCGTGCTTGCTACTGAACACATTGTTATGAACCCCTTCACCCTCATTTGGCATCCAACATTTGTATACATAAACCGGACAGCTCATCTGTCATTTGATAGCTGCATAAATATCTCAGCTGGCTTGTTAACATGCTTTGGTAATAGCTGAACTCTTGGACGCTGATGGGCAGTGGTGGCGCTGTCACTGATCTCCTGAACTGACCACTTCGACACAGATCACAGAATCACAGAATACCCTGAGCTGGAAGGGACCCATCAGGGTCATCAAGTCCAATCCCTGGCCCTGCACAGGACACCCCAAGAGTCACACCATGTACCTGAGAGCATTGTCCAAATGTTCCTTGAGCTCTGCCAGGCTTGGTGCTGTGACCGCTTCCCTGGGGAATCTGTGCCAGTGCCCAAACACTCTCAGGGTGAAGAACTTTCTCCTGATACCCAAACTAAACCTCTCCAGACATGTTTTCTCAAGTCCTGTCACTAGTCACGAGAGTGAAGAGATCGATGCCTGCCCCTCCGCTTCCCCTCACGAGGACGTTGAGGAGCACAATGGGCTCTCCCCTCAGTGTCCTCTCCTCCAGGCTGAACTAGCTGGTTACTCAGAGCCACGTTCTTAGTGGTCCATGTTCCTCT
This sequence comes from Oreocharis arfaki, assembly GCA_013398015.1. Classification (NCBI taxonomy): domain Eukaryota; kingdom Metazoa; phylum Chordata; class Aves; order Passeriformes; family Paramythiidae; genus Oreocharis; species Oreocharis arfaki. The sequence continues at coordinate 532,150 of VZRR01000855.1, forward strand.
GGAGCTTATGTGATTCAGATGTAACAACCTGAAAAAATTCCTTTCCTTCTCCACTTTCCTTTGGGAATAAGCAAGGTGGAGAAATCCTTGGAAGAATTCATGAGTGGTTTGGAAGTTTTCCTGTGATTAGAATGATGAGTGCTTTATTTCATACATGGAGATATTTTTTATGGTCATATCTACTTGGATATGTTGTGAACCTCTGGATGTCACATACAGCTTTATTTTTGAAGAAATTTGTGCCTTCAAGAGAAGCCATTAAGTGATAAACCCTTTCCACCTCTATCTTAGTACTTTCTAAAGCAGTACTACCATAATACTCAGTAGAAGATTACCCTTCAGAATTATGCTCAGCATTTCAAAACCCTAAAGTAGCCTTTGCAGTACTGTGATTGCAATATGCACAGTGCATTTGAATCTCACAAATCAGGCAGGATGGGCAGTCCGTCCATATGCCACTCTGCAGAAAGTTTTGCCAGCACCAATAAAAAGGAATAAGCTCATTTGGAACTGAGAGCTTCTCATAGTTTCCTCATGCAGTTTTTATTACAGAAGAAGTTGCATAATGTACAGTGGAAAAATCATGTCTTACACAGCATCTGAAGTACAGAACAGTGTACCCAAGCAATGAGTCAGGGCTCCCAGGTGAGACACGAGCCTATGACATGCAGGAATATGTTCCACACTATTCCCTCGGGAGCTGTAAAACATTAACAATTTTCTCAGGTGACCTCAGGTATAGGTCCCAAAAAGGCACTCAGAATACTTAAGTGTTTTTACAGAATTAAGTGTACTTTCCCCTACATATCCCATATTCCTGTTCTCCATGATTTTTTCAGTGACATTCAGGTACAAAGCAAAACCAATTGGCAGTACAAATTCCTTTAGGACTTGCTCTCTGTAATATTGTGTGAGGGTCTGAAACAATCACATGAAAAGCAATGCCTAGGGAATCGTTCCAGGGTTTATACCAAACTTGCTGCCTTGGGGGACAGTGCTTTAGCCCCTGAGTGTGTGTTATTCTTGCTGAGTAGGTGTGATCAGTGCAGTCCAGGATGTATGCGTCTCTCTAAGGGAACTCCACGCATTGACTGAAAAGCAGTGCATGAAATGTTTGCTACAGATTGTACAAGTAACTGTACAAGTAAAATACCAAAAGCATTAAGATAAAGGTGTTAAAAAGAGAAATTGCACTTGATACGAAATACGTTCTGCTTCCAAATGAGAGAGAATGATTTGGGGTAATGTTTTTCCATTTAAGCACTGTGTTACTGAGTTTACACGCTTGCTTTTAAAAAGCAGTTACATATTCCTTTGGTCATTATTTCAAAGACAATGCGGCTTAAGTTGTGGGATGCAACTCCTGTCAAGATGACCTTAGAGAAATTTGTTGCTCCCTTCTTGCCAGAAGTTTCCAGTTCTACAGCAGAATCAGCAGACCAGATTATTGTTTAATAATGATCAAAGATGCCTCGAGCTGCCTCACAATCTTTGCACTAAAGTGACTACCAAGAGATGATGTGTTTTGTTACACGTACTCTCTTCTGAGCTGCTTACAGAATCACTGTGCATGCTTGCTCCCTGAGTGCACCCATAAACCCAAGGTCAAGTGTGCGTGGCACAATGCAGTGTGAAGTAAATGAAAAACCGCTGTGTGGGAAGCGATGCAGGTGAATCGACAGGATGGGATAGTTAGCCTTGCTGAGCAGCAGAGCTAATAATAAAGGTTTTTGTTATTCAGGGCTACATTGGAACAGTGCTGGTGGGGAAACTGCATGACTGTGCAGTGTTTTCAACTTCGTGACTTCGGCAAGAACGATGTGTAGCAATCCTCGTGCTACAAAAGTCGGTGTTTGCTCTGATGGCTATCCCACTTGGAGGATCTGAGCTAGTGCTTCTGCACGTGCTCCGAGGACACACGCTAAAGATGTTGGCTCAGGGTTAGCAGTTAGTTTGTAATTTTGGTGCACAGCTTCTGTTCAGTGTGTGCACACAGCAGGGGCCGTGCAGCTGTCACCGGAGATGCTCGGTATCTCACGAGTCGTTTTGGTATCTTACCCATGCAGTGGAATAGGCTCCATGGACACTGAGTTTTTTGCTGCCTGTCACCGCTGTCATCTCCATGTTCCACTCTCGTTAAGGCAGATTGCTGGGCAATACCTGAAGGCTTTCAGAAAATCCCAGAGACCCCAGTGATCGTTAGTCACAAAACACAGTCTATAAATTGCCGTCAGGGACTCTCCATCCAGATAACTAGCAGGGTCAGAATTTTCATTTACTGGATCCGCGCTGGCTGAGATGAGGGGAAGTCCCCGTGCGTGCCACAGAGCGGCGCAGGTTTGACATGCCTGGAAGTCACCGGCTGGGACGTGCAGCCCGTGTCCGTGCGCTCCTGCACCGCTCCCGCGGGTGTTCCCCGGGCAGGATCTGCACACCAGGCTCCGGACACCCGGCCAGAGCCCCCGGGGAGGCACAGCCGAGCGCTGCCGGGTGACCGGGCTGTGCTGTCCCGGGGCAGGAGGCGAGCGGGCCGGCAGCAGCTCCTCGCACGCCCGCTCTCACACCGGGCTGACGGAGGGGCTGCAGCCCCTTTCCCCGGGCTGCCGGGGCTGTGCGGGGCCCGGCCGGGCTGGGCTGCTCGGTCCTCTGTGTTCGGCCGCGATCCCGCAGTGCCCCAGGCCGTGCCCGCAGTGTCCCCAGACCGCTGTCCCTCAGTGTCCC
>VZRR01000855.1:535656-558373 GCA_013398015.1 Oreocharis arfaki
GGACCTGTTGGAGAGAGTCCAGAGGAGGCCACCAAGTGGATTAGAGGGATGGAGCGCCTCTCTTACGAGGAAAGGCTGAGAGAATTGGGATTGTTCAGCCTGGGAAAAAAAACCGGCTTCGGGGTAACCTAATTGCAGCCTTCTGGTACCTGAAAGGAAACTACGAGAAAGATGGAGAGGGACTTTTTACAAGAGCATGCAGTGACAGGACAAGGGGGAATGGCTTCGAACTTAAACAAGGGGGGATGGATTCAAACTAAAAGAAAGCAGGTTTAGATTAGATATTAGGAGGAAGTTCTTTGCTGTGAGGGTGGTGAAGCACTGGAACAGGTCGTCCAGAGCATCTGTGGATGCCCCATCCCTGGAAGTGTCCAAGGCCAGGTTGGATGAGGCTGGAAGCAACCTTTCTGGTGGAAGACGTCCCTGTCCATGGCAGGGGGTTGGAATGAGATGATCTTTAAGGTCCCTTCCAGCCCAAGCCACTCCATGATTCTATGATCCAAGTGCCTCTTCCTGGTGAAGCACCGAGGGAAAGTTTGGGCCAAGCCCTGGCCCATCCCAACTCACAGGTAGAGGGTCTCCCTGCCAGCGAGGGAGGTTGGCACATCCCTGAGCTGCTGTAAGGAAACCTGCTGTGGGATTTGGGCCAAAGTAGCCAAGTTTTTATTACTGGATAAAAATAGAAAGTATATAAACTGCCTTCCAGCCCAGCCAACTCAGTCTGACTTTTGGGAACGTTGAGCTTTAATGATCTGCTTCTGATGATTCTGCCCAGCCTGCTGCAAGCAGCCAAAACCAGCACTGTTACAAGAGAATAATCCTCATTCCAATAGAAATTCCAGCAGCCTTGGTGTGGGCAGACTGAATATCTGCTTAATGTTGGCTTACCATTAAAGAGCCAAACTCTGCACAGCGTACTGCATGCAATGCTGTTTCAAATTAGCTAAAATACTAGAATCACATCCAGATGACGCAAAACAGCCTTATATTTTAGTGCCAGAAATGCGTAAAGATCCTGCACAAGCCATACATAAAAACTGCATCTTTTTGGCATCAGCACTTGTACTTGTCATTTGCTGACACAGTGCTGAGTTCATCTAAGAAGCAAAACACATAACGTTTCAAAGAATTGTGCTTGTTGTTCGGAGGATGGAAGAGGAAATGGAAAGGCTACTTACACTTGGATATTAAGTGTTAATGTGCTGTCCTATCTTTAGTCAGTGGGGGAGAAGGAATGGGGCTGCTGTGAGCAAAGTGCATTTGAAAGCTTGTTTCACTTCTGCTTGGTGTTGCCTACTATGCAACCAGCAAGTATCTGGTTACTGTCCTTGAGCTGTTCATACGAGCTGATCTGCCAATGGTTTGATTGAGAAACACATGCTGGAAATACCACATTTCATAGGAGACTGAGAGAAACCCTAGAAACCCTAGTTTGGGTTCTATCTTATTTCTCACTCTCCTTACTAGAAATGAAATAGCCCACAGCCTTGTGACTCAGTGTTGTGCTGCTCATCGCATGCTCACAGCTTGTGCTGAATCAGTGGAAGTGCTACGCATCCACGTGAGTTAAAAGGTCTTTGTACGAACTAGGCATTTCTGGGTTTGTGTGAACAAATCATGTACAAGAACCAAGCCACCTGTCAGAGGATTAGTAGAAGACTAGATAGCAAGAATTGAAATTTGTGTTTTGTTATATCTCTTGAAATCAGACATCAGTGTCATTTATGAAAAGTCTTACTAGGGGCAGAAACCTTCATCACTCATGCTGCCTACGGAAAGAAGGGATTCCACATTACGTTCTCTCCCTTTAATTATCCACAGTCCCTAATACTTCCTTTCACTATCTTCATTCCTGTGGATGGTGACTGTTTTCCTTCAAAAAGTCAAAGGAGTTGTAAGAAACTGTCTTCTTCCACAGACCATGTATTCTGATCTGTGATTTATCAGAAGTGAGGGTATTTCAGGGAAGTATCTCCAAATCATCTTCTGGGAATGTTAATTTCTGAGGTGAGTGTGAACAAATTTTTCTCTTTTAATACTTTTCTCTTATATTTCTGTCTGCAGATTTTGTTGCTGTTTATATCTGTTCCTATTTTAAAAACCAGATGTATATATTCTCCTCTGCCTTAAAGAGTCTCATAGCTTTTTGGCACCACTTCCCATCTTTACCAGCTCAGGACTATAGGATATAAACCCCAGAGCCAAATTTCGGTTTCTTGAACCAGTCAATCTAGTAAGTACTTCTGGCATGTCTCTTCAGGGAATGTTTTCTATCATTTGTCTTGGTTTTTTATTCTGGTAAAATCATGTTCTCTGGTCTGCTGTGTTAGGTGAATGGAGATTCACAAAAGTAGAGACAAAGAGAATCCTCTTGCCTCGCTTTATGAAGAAATGTCTACCTCTGAGCTTTTATGGAAAACTAATCCAGGTTTTCAGGGACTGGGAGAAAGAGGAACTACCTACTCTAGGAGAAGGTCTGGTTCAGGACCATCCAAGGAACCTGAAGGTGCACAAGTCCATGGGAGCTGATGCACATCCTGAAGGAGGTGGTTAAGCACTATCCATCATATTTGAGAAATCATGGCAGTCCAGTCAAGTTCCCACTGGCTGGGAAAGGGGAAACACAACCATGATTTATGCAAGGGAAGATCCAGGGGACTACAGGACAGTCTGCATGACCTCTGTGCCTGACAATATCATGGAGCAGATCCTCCTGGAAGCTGTGCTAAAGCACACAGAAAATAAGGTGATTTGCAACAGACAGCGTGGCTTCACTAAGGGCAAATTGTGCCTAGGATCCTCTGCTATGCAGACAGGCTGAGAGAGATGGGGCTGTTCAGCCTGGAGAAGAGAAGGCTCTGGCTCTCACATTCCATTACCTAGAGGGGGGCTACAAGACAGCTGGAGAGGGCTGTTGTACTGGGGCAGGCAGTGATAGGACAAGGGGCAATGGCTTTAAACTCAAGTACAGTGTTCAGTAAAGGAGGGTGTACTGAGGTGGGGATCGGCCTCTTCTGCTGTACCTACACTGAGAGGACAAGAGGGAATGGCCTTAAACTTAAAAAAGGGAGATTCAGATTAAATATTAGAAAAAAATTTCACTGTTAGGGTGGTTAGGCATTGGAATAGGTTTCCCATGGAGGTGGTGGAGCAATCATTCCTGCAGGTGTTTAGGAGGTGTCTGGATCTGGCACTGGTTGATGTGCATTAGTGGTTACAGTGGTGGTGCTGGGTGGACTGGATGATCTTGAAAGTCTCTTTCAACATTGATGATTCTATGATTCCATGAAAGAAGATAGCATCAGATGAGATTATTAGAACGAAGTTCTTTACTGTGAGGGTGATGAGGCACTGGCACAGGTTGCCCAGAGCAGTTGTGGATGTCGCATCCCTGGAAGTGTTCAAGGCCAGGCTGGATGGGACTCTGAGCAACCTGGTCTAGTGGGAAGTGTCTCTGCCCATGGCAGGGGGTTTGGAACGAGATGGTCTTTAAGGTCTCTTCCAACCCAAACCATTTTATGATTCTATGAACCAACTGTTTACTGATCAAAATCCACCATTTGGACTCTCTAGCTGTGTGTAGCTACCTAAAGACTTACAGCCGAGAGAAAGGTTCTGACACATATTAGCAATAAAATGGCACCTTCTTCTGCGAGATGAACTAAACCGCAAATGCTCCAATTAAAGCCCGGATTGGTCAGAATTTGTTTGAAAGGCTGAAGGGCATAACTTTGCTTTGGTTTGTTTCTTAACAGATTGATGAAAGATGAGGTAATAGGAAGCTTTCTGTCTTTTCCAAGGCTTAAGAAGCGGAGCTCAAGCTCAATGGGCTGCTTGCTCCTGGTGAAGCCTTACATCACAGGGGTTTGTCCACCCATGTCCAGTGGGAACAGTTATGTGGCAGTTAGACTTTACTGGAACAATAGCAATAGGTTTTTAGTGCCAGAAGTTTGAAACAGACTCTTTTGCTAATTACTTTTTTTAAAAGGGTCTTTTTTTTTTCCTATTTAAAAACAAAACAGTTTTCACTCTTAGTTATGAAATGTTCCACTGAATGAGACTGTGTAGATTACTATAGATCTCCTAACAAGCTTCATGGGCTGGGCTTCCTGTCCATTTAAAATGGGAAAACTACCTTGTGATCAAACTATTTGGTCCTCACTCATAAATCAGGAATTGAAGCAACTCTTTTTTTTTTTTCTACACAGGATTTTAGCACTTCAAAGAATGGCCCATTACTTTGTATTTGTCTGCTGTTTGGTGGCATAAGAAAGCCACAAATTTATGTGTGGTTTCTAAGCAGTGTTTATTACAATGAAGACTGAGACAAGTTTAACAATGACTTATATCATGGTGTAAGTTTCTCATTGTGTGCAAATTATTCCTAAAAGAGGAACATGTGATAAAATGCAATAACTGCAGTTAATTCAGCCCTCAGCAAGCATGCAAACAAGTGTACTGGAGATGCTTAAGAGGAAGAAGTGAGGGAAGATAACCTATGCTTTTAGAGAGAACTGTTAAATCTTAAAGTCTTCTGTTAGTTATCTATGTCACCATGGGCTGGACATTAGGTGCTTTTGGAATAATTGCTGGTAACCACACAGTTGCTGGTAGCTCAGCCTTCCTGCAGAACCTATGGAGCACGTGCTGAGGGCAGCACCACTGGGAAATGTGACTGAGTTTGGAGGAACTGGTTATGCACTAGGCCGAGCTGGGAGTCCTGGGAGTTGTAGGAAAGAGAATTGGCTGATAGATGTGCAGGGGGTTTGTGTTTTGAGTAGAGGGGTATGGGCCCAGAGTAGGAGGGGAGGCTACGATAAAGCTAGGGCTGAAAAAGAGCCAGAGAGGGAAAACTGTTGTTTTCTAATTTCTCTCACCCTTTACTCTAATACTTCCAAGTTCTGCTTAGCCAGAAAGACAGAATGCAAAAGAAATGTTTCATTTCACTCTTGGTCTTCATCTTTCTCTGCCAGAACAGTTTTTGTGACACTGTTGGGATGAGAGAGAATTTGTTTTTCAGCTTCAAACTGTAGTTTACCTGCTGAGGAGGCTAGAGATATATACAGTAGAGAGTTTGAAAGGAAAAACTTACAGCCCACTGTCACAATGCTTGTTATTGAGGCTGCTATTGCCCTGGATATTGTTGCTCTTTCCTGTCAGGCATATAACACCGTATTCATTTTCTAAGCCTATACGTGTTAAATTCATGCAGGTCACTCTGCTCAGCACCTATCTGTGAACAGTTTGTTATCTTAGGTTGATTCCCATCTTACATACTCTGAAGAGTAACCACTGAAGTAGATGATTTACATCTCTTGGACACCAGCCTTGTAGTTTGTACCGATATTTAGTCGCTGTTAAATTTGACCCATGCAGTTTTTGGAGATGTGTGTGCCTACCCTGCTTCTGAATTTAGCTCGCTGCACTCTTACTAAGTAAAAGTCTGGAAGGGACAAAAAGAGACCTCCCTCTGAAATTTAATCCAGATCGCACATGTGGTGTGGTACGGAACAAGAACCACAGAGTCCTCTGCCAGTCCTAGATCTTATAAAATCAAAACGCACCAATAATCACCGAGGTTATTTTTAAATGTTTAACATGACTCTCCAAGGCACATACACATTTAACATCTGTATCTCTTTAAAGAGTTATTTATTCTAATATATCACAGCTCTGGCAGTAATTTTGTGTTAATTGCTCAGAACAGGCTGAACTTTGGAGGGCCATAAATTTACATATGACATGTACTGTGGGTTTGTTTTTATTTTGTTTTTTCTCCAAATTTACATATACTGAATAGCCAACTAACCTGACATCATTGGGAGCTCAGGATGGTTGGTGTCTGTCCATTTCACTCCACAAGTGTGGATTTATGGCCGTGAGTCATAGAAGTAAAATTACCTTTTCATGAGGTTAGAGTGATCTGTCTTTCCATATAAGATGCTTCTATGGTAATGTTGATCACGTTACTAGGGTGATGTAAAAACATTAACCAAGTGTTTTACACAGAATTCATTTTAAAGGAAACTGGGCATTAACTTCTGTTCCCTTACTAATGCATACGCTCATCCACACTTAGAAATACTCTTTAGTGCTTGAATTTTAGTCTAAGCACTAAAGCACCTCGGTGGCACTTAAATCCCCAAAAGGATTTAAGCTGTAATTCCAACTCTTTGCTGCCTACCCCCAAATTTCTGTTCTGTTTCTGCCCATGCACAAACATCAGGATTCATCACTTGCGTTTTCATTCTGTGTGGCTGCACACACCCATAGCTCTAGTCATGCGCTCTGAGTGGGAATCTGCCTTCTTGTCTGACCATCAGGATTGAACTTGGCTTTTATTTTGACCACACACACATTTCATGGAACCATATAACGGTTTGTATTGGAAGGGGCCTTAAAGACCACCTAATTCCAGTCCTTCTGACATGGACAGGGATCTCTTCCACTAGACCAGGTTGCTGAAGGACTCGGCCAGCCCGGCCTTGAACACTTCCAGGGAGAGGCATGGAGCTACGCCATGGGAGCTCTGTGTTTATTTAGAAGGCTTGCTTAAAAAATTCACACTCCAGTGGTTTTTCCACAATGACTACGTAAGATGGCACATGGTAGTGTGGGGGCTGTGGATGCTGAAATCTCTCTTTAAAACTCAAGGTTCTTTATCAACTCTGGTAGGTTTTTTTTCGGTAGGATGTCTCGTCCAGCCCCTGAATTCATATCCTTCTTTCATTAGTGTGCACAGGAGTAGCACACTAATGCTTTACTACTTAAGGAGCAGTCTGGAATGCCAGACATAACTGGATTGCCTCTCGGCAGCTACAACACTGATTAAATGTCTGTGAGCAGCAGAACTAGAGGCTTGGCGAAGAGAATAGGATCCTACAGTGCATTCAGTGTCTGTGAATATTCTGAGTGAAGGGGTCGGTTGTGGAAGAATTTAATTTTTTCTACCTTTGCTTGTGACAGGTTGGCTTCCAGAGGGAATCCATTTCCCCGGATATAGTATTTGCATTGCTGTTTCTGAGCTGTTAGTGTCCAGAATGATCTTTCCTGTGCTTTAGGAAATTGTTAAACAACTGTCCCAGCAGTTGTGAATGCTGCTGGGGCACTATGCAAGCAATTTGGATAATGAGACAATTAAATGCATCTTAAAGTGCCTGAAAAAGCCCCACCAATCTCTGAATGCCTTTAAATGGCATTAGATTTTTGGGAAGAGATAGAAAATGGTCCTCTGTCTATGTTCTATGTCTTCCTCTGATGCACTTATCACTGTCCATGGACAGTGTACTAGGTTTGTGTGGCCAGGTTTTGGTAGCATTTCCTCCTTTTGGATAAGTGTTTGTGCAATTTAATATTTGCTTTAGCTTCCTGTAGAATAGTTTCCCTTTTCTTTAAGGGAACTATTTTGCTGCGTGCTATAAACCAGTTTTGTAACATTCTGATCGAGTCCTAGAAAGACGGGAAGTGTCAGTGCACAGAGGGTAGGAGGGTCAAAAATGCTTTGAAGAAACTCAGATAAAAGTAACTACAGATAAATGTAAAACAGAGTGCTTCTTGGTGCTTTTTGCTAGGTGCAGAAAGGCATGGTATCAATTGAAAGGTGGGTAATTTTAAAAAATTGATCTCTTCTTTCTTTTGTTACTAATTTTCAGGATTTCTTTCTTCGAACCCAGTATTGGTAAAGCCTTCAGAATTAGCACAGATAACTGGTTTCTCTAACTACCCTTTCCTCTGTCCATGGATAGTTTTACTGCCAACAGGGAAATGTGGCATGGCCAAGCCCAGACATTCAAACAAAGACACCCCCCACACACTCATGCACAAGCAAACAAAGCAGAACATTTGCTTCTAAACATGAAATGTGAACAGTCTAATACACTAAATTTATTTATTTTCTATTGGCTTCTGAAATAAGTTTACACAAGTAATTTTTCTAACTCTTTTTCTACAGTCATGAGGAATGAGGATCCCACACCAACAGATCTGGGGCTTGGAGAATGTGTGATAAACCCATGGGGGTTAGCTACAAATGTGGGAGTTACAAGCCCTGTGTGATCCAGTTTCGAGGTTGTAGTAGACTAAAAAAAAGAGGGGAAGTTCTCACCATGCCAGCATCGGAGGCCTGTGCTTCTCCAAGGCAGGTGAGGAAGGATCCCTGGTTTTAGCCAGTGAAAGGTAGCTGTGCTCCATTCAGCAGAGGGATTATTGTATACTTACTTTTCCCCAACTGTTCTCATCCCACCTCTCAACCAAGCAATAGTCAATGGATTGAGAGTTTGGACTGTGGCAGTGGTTTGGATAACAGCATCCAAGGCACATGTGCTCTTCCCTCACACAAAAGTGTCTTCTGGGCGTCCAGGAGAGCTCTGACTGAACTCTTTTAGGTCTACATGTGGGCAATTCTGCGTGTCAAATAACTCCTTTGGAGGCAGGAAAACTGGCCAAATGTACATTTTGCACCTAGGTTACAAAATAGCCTGTAACTGTACTGTAACCTGGGTAACTGATGTTCTATTTGTTTAATTCAGAGGATTCTTCTGTCTTTTAATGCATATTTGATCCATAGATTGTTTACACTTGTGGTATCAATCTGCTGTTAAAGATAAAAAATGTAAAACACATAAACAACAAAAAAACCCTCCACCCAAATTCCCAAACTCAAACAAACAAACAAAAAACCCAAAAAAAAAAAAGAAAATAAACCCCCCCCCCCCCCCCAACACTAACCAAAAAGACCCCAAAATACTGCATGTTTTCCTGGGCTTGAGTGGAGTACCATTAATTACTGGTGCTTTGAGTGATTTCACTTGACTGTAAGTGGCAATCACATGGCAATAAAATTCACTCTTCTGTTCAGCAGCTTTCTAGTGACTTAACACAGTTTATGAATCTTCATAAGGCTTGTTCAAAAGACCCAGTCTTCAAAAGTAAGGGATTTTATTTTTCTTGGAACGAAAGAAGGGCAGAAAGGATGGTATTGGCTATTATCCTTGTCTTTTTTGTAGTTTGTGTATTTCAGTCACACAGCATGGCAGGAATTAAAATCTGATAATTAGATGTGTAATGACTCCTTAATGCCACAGAAAATCTTGGAGTAGCTGACAGACTCTAAAAGCCTCAAATGTGATTGAGGATGATGAAGACCCCATTGCAGGGGACATTCAGGAGATGGCACTTAGGGCAGAAGCCTGTCAGAGGGAAGCTGGGGGAATAGAGTGGCTAAAGGAACTGAAAAGCATACTAAATCACGCTTCAGATGTATCAGTAATAATTAACCTGTCAGAAAGTCTAGTGAGAACAGATGATCAAGGTACAAAGAAAACACTCAGAGGGCTGAGATACTGAAGAAACAGAGCTCATTCCCCAGCCAGAACCTTCTACAGGACAGGGCAAATGGGAGCAAACAAGCAGAGGATCTGTCTGAAACCGAAGTGACTATGGGTCGAGTTTTAGAGAAAAATCAGCACTAACCAAGTGAGTTTTCAGTAAAAGCCTCAAACAAAATGGAAAAAGAAAATTGCTGAAATACTAAAAATAATGCATAACTCTCTCACTGTCATTTTGGCTTAATCTCCCTTGGTATCTGAGGACTGGAGTGTGGCAAATGTGTCACCAAACTTTATGAAACATTCCAAGAGAATCCAAGGAACTACAGGCCTGTAATCTGAACAGGCAGGTTAATGGGAATTAAGATAAAGGAACTATCAATCATTACGTACCTAGATAAATACAGTCTACTTAAAGAGAGTCAGAATGCATTTTGTAAAATTGAATTCCAGCTCACAGGCACATCTGGAGTTCTTGGAGTGGCTTAGCAGATGTGTGGATCAGGGAGATTCAGTAAGCGTATTTTATGACACCTCTAAAGAGATTTCAGTAAATTCACTCAACAAATAATTATTTGAAGAAACTGAATAGTTATGAATAGAGAAAATGCCTATGTGTGCATAAAAACTTCATTAAAATGTAGAAAAGAGAGTAAAACTAAGCTATGAACTCTCCCATGAGGGGCATGTCACCCAATGATGTTCCACAGGAACCTTTACTGAGACCTGCACAGCTCAACACTTTCATGAATGATCTGGTAAGAGTGTGAGTAATGTAGAAAGAAGGTTGATGATGGTACAATTTCACTCAGGACAGACAGGAGAAACGCAGTTCCAGAAGACTGGCAGGAAGACTTTATATTTACATTTTGGAAATAAAAATGACAGATAAAATTCCATGTAAGTAAACATGAGGTAGTGTATGTGGGAAAAATCAATCCTGGTATCATATATGAAATGTTGGGCTTGAGTTTATCATTGCTACTCAGGAAGGAGGTTTTGGGATTAGCATAGATTGTTGCATTGTGTGAGACTTAATGCTTGGCAGTCATCAAAACTGCAAACCTAATTTCTGGAGCTCTTAGGAAAGGGGCAATGAACATCAAGATCCTTCTGTATCAATCCATGGCTTGGCCACAAGTCGAATGCTATATGTAGTTAGGATTCTTTTATGTTAAAGGGTGAGGAAAGGGTTAGGGAAAGGGTTTCTTTTATGTTAGGAAAAGCCACAATTTTCCCAGAAAAACTGGGTAACAGGAATAATCAAGGATGCAAAATGGCTGCCAAAATCTAAATTTAAAAAAAAAACAAAAAAACCCAAACAAACAAAAACACAAAAAAACACCTAGAATATCTTCAGAGCTGTATGTTACTGGGAACAGAGTCAAACAAAAAGGAACTGTTTTCTTCTTCTAAGTGGTGATAGCCCTATGGAACTTGCTGCCAGAAGTTACTGCAGATGCTGGTACTGTGGATGAGAAACTGGTCAAACACTCGACAGAAAGATTTGTGGAAGGGTACTACCTAAAGAATTCATGGAAAGCTCGTGTGACTCACCAGCTGAAAATAGTTGGAGTGGGAAAGCACCCAGGGGAAGCACACTTGCCCTGTTCTTATTCTTCCTTGGACAGCTGCTTTTGATCAGAGCTGTAGAAAGAGAACCGGGCTGGGTGGGCCCTTGGAGCGAGCTGGTGGAGCTGTTTCGCCGGAATGCAGGCAGCTACGTGACGTGCTAACCTGGGCAACAGAACGAGACCCGAGCTGGCTCTGACGAGCCACCTCAGATGCTGGCCGCACGGAGAGCTCATCCTCCCGCTGGCATCAATCAGCCTGTGCTGAGATTCTTGCTGTCATCGCTGGGATGTTCCCAGCACTGAGCTAGCTTATATAAAATACTGCCATTCAACGCTGCTGTTTGCTGCGTGGGCATTCCCACTAAGTGGGCATGGTCGTGCATCCATTATTTTGGCAGTTTACAAATATAAAGATGGTAAATTCTCAAAAAAGGATAAGTATTCCAGCTTTAATTATCAGTTTGTTCCCATTTTCTATTTGTTTATTTCCTAGATCTAATATTTTTTTCTGAGTGTCAGCTCTAGCATACTTTGGGGTCTGAAAATCATTAGGTTGGGGCTTTTTTTGGTTCATGGATCACTGTCAGCAACAGTAAATATCTGCAGCCAGTTGATGCTGTATTAAGAATAGATTCCAGTGTATTCTCTTTCTAACTGTGATGGCTTTGAAGATCTAATAGCACTGAAAATTAGCAAATAACTATATTTATCCCTAGAGTCAGCAGTTCTGACTCAGAGTGTCCATTAAGGAAATTAATTTTAAACAACTAGATTTTTAAAAAATATTGTCACTCATTATCTTAACTACATTTAAATAGCAATGACATCTATCATAGAAATGAAAATATTACATCGGTGTAATTACAAATTGATCAAGACTTAGAAAGTGATCATGTTAATTAATATTATTGCACATTTAATCCTGGGATGATTCTCAAGGTCTCCAGCTGGGGGCACTGGGCAAACATGGAAACGTGGCAATGGCCAGCATGAGTGAGACTGGTATCTAGACCAGAACTGTGCCGAAGGAGGCAGGGAAACCAAAACCGCCAAGGAAAATGGATGTGAGATACAGCCATCATCCTGGATTTGAGAATTTCCTAAGAAGAAGTAGATTCTGTTTTCAAAACTCTTGCTATTGAGAAACAATTGTACGCTTTTACTTTCACTACTTTAAATCATCCAGTTTCTATGGCAAAACTATCCCTTTTATCAATAACTTCAAATCCTAATGGGCACAGGTAAAAAGTTATTGTGAATTTAAATTTTTTGCCACTCAGTTTCATTAAACATTTCCAGCCTTGTATAAATCATTGTCTCTACCCACTTTCAAAATTGCTATTTATTCATTTATATCAGAGAGAGAGATATGAAAGTAATAAAAGATTCTCCTTGTCAAAGTGCAGTGTGAAGCCCAGCATGCTTTAAGGTCTACATGGGCATGAAAACAGAAATTTAGCGTCTAGAACAAGACTGAGGAATTGCTCAAGGAATACCAACTATGCTATTAGGAGTGTGTCAGAGACCAACGGTGGTTTCATGGTTTCAACTAATACTGTTCAAAAAAGATATTATCAATACCAGTTCAGGAAATCATAGCCCTAATTTTGTTGATAGTGTTTTCTAAACCAGGCCAGGCAGATGATTTTGAAATTTGCCAATTTAGTGTTGAACTGGGTATTCAAAAGCAAGGTTTGATAGCAGCTATAGGAGAATGCATGAAAGGGTGAATACATTTATGGGGACTGCACAACTGTAAATGGATGGACCAAAAAGGAAAGTAAGTATCCAACATTGCCAAGCTCATAGTAGCCTAGATCTTCCTTCCAGATGATATTTTTAACTGGATTTTGCAATAGAGCAATGGATTTCCTGATCCCTGGAGCTCCTGGCCTTCTATCTGGCCTGTGTATTACAAGTTATGACTGCTTGCAATGGATTGAAGCCAAAAGTTTTGTGTCCACATCACCGGCTGTCAAAACACAGGGACTTCTGTCTGGGTGTGTAGATACTCAGTTTTGGAAAAGCAGGAGGGAACATTTTGTTCATCTTTCCTCATGTTTCTCCCCAGACACACCAATACACAGGCACAGAGAAAAAAACCAAAGCCCTAATCATGCCATACTTCTTTAGTGTCTGCCATGTAATTATAGAAAGCAATCCAGAAATATTAAAGCTTCACAGTAGCAAAAGCATTAAGCTCATTAGGGAATCAGAAAGTTGAAATAACTATCAGCTGGTTGGTTGCAAATTTAGGAAAGGTTTAGGAGTTCTATTTTCCAGACCTTTAGTCTAAGCTCTAGGCCACTAATAAGAAGTTAGCCTGGAATTCACAATCAACCTTGCAATAACAAAATTTTGTTTATACCTTGACAAGCAGTGAACAGTACCAGTCTCACTTTATAAGACGCTCATTGTTGCAAACCTGTAAAGAGTGTTTGCTTTTTAATATCTCAATGTTGTTTTAAGAAAATGAAGTTGCTCTTGGACCTTGAAACATAGAATGAATTACATGACACGTGAATAAATATATATTAATTCTTTTTTATTAAAGTATCAAAACAAACTTGAGAATAGAAAACAAACTGCTTTTTAATGCATCTCAAGGGCTCTCCTGAATAAAGTATACTTTGAGAAAACGCATGCAACATACCCATTCCTGTCTAGCTGTTCAAACACTCTTTTCCTGGGCACGGTGAAGTGACCCTGAGTACCATCATTTCCAGAGCAGCGTGCAGGAGCACGCACGCACGCACACACACACATCCAAAAGCAATACAGAGCAGCTATGACTGCACATGTAAAGAAATAAAAATAGATTATCTTCTGACAATAGTAGTGGTACCATATTAACATTTGGCATGCCGAGTAAATAAGATCAAGCAACAAAAGCCATGACGCCTGCGTCACCGGTGATACGGTTAAAAGCAACCATACAAATTCCCTAAGGGAGACACATGAGTTCTGTCATTATAGTCTCTGTGGTAACACTTTACAACCAATTATGAGACAAACAGCCTTGTCTGCTGGTATTTGAGAGGCAAAAAGCAAAGCCAAGGCGTACGATACCGGGATGATGCCTTGGTTTTGTATTTCCACATTACAGAAGTCAAATAATGGACATTGTTTGGCAAGTTTATTGTAGCACACTTCATATGTATCTGTTGACTGGTAAACAGCTGGCCCAATTACATGTAGAACTTGCCCTTTAAGCCAGAGAAGTTGCCACAGAGGCTCTTAACTCTGCTTACAGGACATGAACAAAGCTCTCACTGAAGTCAATGGAACCTCCTTCCAATATCCAGAAAGATCATGGATTCTTAAGACAAAATTGGACCTAGTATGTCATCTTTGTAATACATTCACTTTTCAGATACATGAAGTACATACCTTTAACATGTGATATAGGACATTACAATATATCCAGACCTTAGGAAATGGTACTAAGTAGTTCTGTTGCAGAATATAACAATCATTATAAGGACCAGGTACAATATGTGATGGAC
The DNA here is from genome assembly GCA_013398015.1 of Oreocharis arfaki. NCBI lineage: Eukaryota > Metazoa > Chordata > Aves > Passeriformes > Paramythiidae > Oreocharis > Oreocharis arfaki. Next base: position 550,063 of record VZRR01000855.1, read on the forward strand.
TCATGCGAGATTTGCAGGGTAAGAAGCTCGTGGCTGAGGTATCTTCAAGTTTAGCCTTTAGAACAAACACACAATTTCAACACTGCGGAACTGGTGTAAAATATTATGCACTGTAAGCTCCACTTGTATTCTGCTTTGTTAAATTGTGACATTGAACAGTCAGACACCATGGATGGAGATATAGAATTTTGGAAGGTACAATATCTGCACCCAATCATTCGAGACACTCAGTGCCTCACCTTCAAAAAAGATGAAGGAAATGTTTTCAATAGTGGTGTCTCAAATACAACCTGTGAAGTTTAGGAATATATAATATTAAACACCAAGAGATAAAAGTAAAAAGACAGAGCAACACTTGTGTTTTCAGTTTTATCTTGCTCGCAGTATTTATTAACTCTACTCATTATGATACTAGTGATAAATAAGGATAATATTTTCTTTTACAAAAAATTGTAAGGGTATATTTTATAGAAATAAACAATCTGAGAATTTCACAGAAACATCAGAATTTAAACACTCATAGCTCCAACTGTTTTGTCCAGCAGCTTTTCTACCAGTTCAAAAACATCCAAGGTTAGTATTTAATAAAAAATGAAAACAATTATTCACTACATCAAAACTCTTGCCTTCTTTAGATTCCAAGTAACACTTTCGATCGACTGTAGTTGCCATTCAAATGTAAAACAAAAGTATCTGCAATCATAATTTTTCCATCTGAATCACCTGGCAAAAGGAAGCAATCCTGACCAGGATGGCAAAAACTTAATCAAGCTCTTATGCCTGCAAGAGCTATCTGCATGAGCAGACCCACTGAAATCCATGGAACCTCTTCTGTGACTGAGGGGTAATAGTGTGAATTAAGGCTTGTAGGATTAGATCCTATTTGAATTTAAAAAATATTTATTTTCTTCAAGGTTCAGGATCTGAGATTCACTCCTACAGTTCTTTACTTGAGCAAAACCTCTATCAATATCCCTGCACAGTTAGTTTCCTCTTCCAGTGGGTGCAATTCACCAAGTCACTAAGTGATAGTGCAAGCTGCTCTTTGGCAATTCAAGGAAAAATTGTAGTCCCCAAGGGGTAGTATCTGGGGTGATAGCTCATAAAATACAAGCTAGGCTACATAGATGTTTTGCAAGAATCATTTCTTTGTCACACTTACTAGACTCTTCAAATTCAGTCACTGAGATGAGTCACAGAAAAAACCCACATGAGTGTTGTGAAAAAAATGACAAAGCTTAGTTGGAACTACAGGGTTTTTGTGTGTGTGTGTGTTAGGTTAGAATGCAACATTACACATCAGTACATTCTGCCAGAAACCATCCTCCTGGAAATTCAGAAATACTCAGTCTTCTTTCCCTACCAGCAACATGGAAAAGTAGTGTCCATCCAGCACAGCTGTCTGTACCACGTGCATCACTGGAAGTCATAGTGTTCTAGCACAAGCCTCGTGAGTGCAGATACTGTGTACTAGCAGAGAGCTAAAACTTCGGAAGCTGTTGTCTGTAGCTCCTAGGAACAGCAAGTATGACAGGTGCAAACCCTATATTTGAGGCAGAAGGCTCTTCAATTTGATTGAGACCAGATCTTCCAAGAGCAAGAATCGCTGTCAAGCCAAAATGATTCTTTCCGCTTACAAAAGCAACCTGCCCTTCCTAAAGGCTCTTGACTAATAGAATGCTACACATTATCTCAGACTCCCCCATGGATTCTGGTAGCTGTTAAAAACATCATAAATATTTCCACGTTTGCTGTATCACTTAACCTTGCAATGTGCCTTCTTTGATCTGTTGAATAAAAAGATTTCTTTCATCTTCAGGTGTCCTTCCGTTCTGTGCACGGACTATACACGTGGGCCTGTGCAGATTTAGCATGTATATCAAATGCTGCTTCTCGTTCTTCAGCTCCTCGATCTGGGCTTTCAACTCCGCGTTGATCGTTTCCAGCTTCTCTGATTCCTAGCACAAAGGACAGACAAAACTTTTACACTGAGAAGTTCAAACAGTGAGTTGAAGTTTTTTTCTGATAGTTATGGTCTTTTATTGGTGGGAAAGCATATGTCTGGCAGGGAAAGGAATCACACGTACTTAGTGTGCTGTAATGATGAAAATATACATTCCCCAGTCGGTAATAATCTGAAAACCAGATTGAGAGTTACCTCCTTTGGCCGCTAGAGAATGTAATGGAAGTTGAAAAGCCAAATTCAGACTTGTATTCACTTACAGCGACAGATACCCAAAGCATTATTGCTATCTTCTGCAAAATTATTCTAAGCTTTTTTTGGGGCAAAAATTGACCCAAAATTATCTACGCTGCTTCTTAACTCCCTGGAACATCAGGTCACATATCTGTAAACACATGTTAAGCTAACAAAGTACAAACACAGCTTTTTTCCCCTGCCCCTAGATACAGGCCTGGTGCTGCTGAAATACAGTTGTTTATCACAGCACAGGAGGTGAAGATGTGACTGGGGTTCTAGGACAGAGAATTCAAGCTACCATACCACTCTGTTCATAAAGAAGTCAAAAATTAATTGTAAGTGTTTGCAGGTTCTTCACAGTGAATATTTTATGAAACATGATTTTACTTCTTGTGTTCAGTGTACACATTCAAATTAACATTATCCCCATAGACAAGATTGGTCACTGAAACAGCAATCTCTTTCCACTCCTACCATGGTTTCAATCTATGCCAGTTTCAACCAGGTTTGGATTTAATATACGGCATGTTTATTTTTTATAACTTATATTTTGAAGGGTTTACAGAGTTTTGGGTGACATCTTTCTGTATTTCCTACTATGACAATACCCTATGCTATCTGTTTGGATCCTGGCAGGATGGCATATTAAGAATTTTAGCCAGTCACTTACTTTCTGCAAACATTCTGTTTTTTCCTTCTTTTTGTTTCGGCACTTTGCCGCAGCAATTTTATTCCTTTCCCTTCTTCTCTTTTTTCTTTCATCCTCTTCAGGAGAAAACTGTCCCACAAAAACAGATAAACACAATCCATAAGATGCTGTAAGTAGGAGACCTGTATTTCAATAACATCTGTATTTTTAAAATCAACATGGATAGTGCTGTCAGCACTCACATCATGAGCTACACAAAAATGTGACTCTGACCTTGCTTGCCATACAGTAGAAGGGTAGTAACTTCATCAGAATTGTCAATAAAAACCTGACTGGAGTTGGGTTGTGTGTAATCTATATGATGGCTCATTTTAAATCAGTAGAACTCAAAAAACTTGCTGAATGTCTCCCCAGGCTGACTCCCACAGCTCCATCTCTCCTGCATTTCCCAGGGAGGAAATAGAGGAAGGGCACGGGGAGCAGGGTGGAGGATGTGTCATGAGTGAGGCAGTGATAGTGAGTGAATTAAAGGCAGCACCAAAAAGGCAATATTAACACTCTTCCTTCTGTTTCCTGTGGAAGCTCAGACCAAGGTGTTAACTCTTTCCTTAACCAAAGCTATTTCTCCACTTCCAAAGAGTAATGTTTGTCATGAGTAACATTATCTTTAAATTATGAGTAATTTATTATCTTTAAAACATAGCGTGGACATAGCAGGTCCATGTCTTAGTCTAAGCCCCACAGGTTCTGCTGGAAACAGAACTTCAGCAGTGATTTATTCCAAGTTCAGCCACCACCTGATAGGGAAACCAGATCAGCACTTGCCCTAATCACTGTAAGACATTGTCTGTAGTCCATAATTGAAAATAAAATATCCAACTATGAGAAAAAACAGAGGGTTTGCCCGAAGAACTCAACAGAGAGCCAAGCAGCTGGCTTAAAGGAAGTAAGTATGGTACAGAGGGCTGTCTATAGTTGATACAATTACTGGTCTTGCAGTGAAACTTTGTTAGAGTATTAATCATTCACACCAAAATTCTGTTTAAAGAGCCCTACCTCTGTTTTCATCATTGATGTTTCAACTGGCCTTTCAGAAACAGTCACCGTGTCCAATGTGGAAGACATCCTGTGGAACTGACGCTTGTTCTGAATGGCAAACCTCAGTTCCTCCTTCACCAGGGGAGTTAAATTTGTGAAATCATCAAACCCCAGTGACCCTGCAGGGGACAAAGTGGGAACAATTGCGGAGGCGCTGACTTCTAAAGCAGATACCTGGCCTGAGTGTTGGACCATCATCTTGCTGAAAGATAAAAAGAGATAATAATAATAGTCTTTCAACAACTTTAGAAAGGCAAATAATATCTCTTAGAGGTATATTTCATACTGTGAATAACACTGTAGTTCTTATATTGCTTCAGTCCGCATTCCTGGTCAACCCCAATCTCTCAAAAGAGACAAGCAGTTAAGAATTTGGACACTCATAAACCCCTCAACTTTATATTAATTCGAAGTTAGTGTTTAAAAGTAAGAATAGTATCAGCATATGACATGATTTCTAGGTCTTTCTGGAACTTAATATCAAAAAAATTGTGTGCAAGTATGTATACTGTTAAGTTTTAAACTGGTAGTGTGTGGCAAATGAGAATTGAGCGAATAGGAAGAAAAAGAAAATAAGAACAAAAACCAGAAAGCAAATAAGTAGTATTATTATTTAAAGCATAGAAGGAGAGTAAGAATATCTTCAGAGCTGTATCACCACAAATTCCAGCTTCAAATGGACAGAGCATACCTTGACCTCAGCTACATTTAGCCCAATGCGTTCTACTTGAAGCTGAAACTTGCTAACCACAAGAGGATCTGTCACAAAATTATCACACTCAGTTTTACACACAGTTGTAGAACTGCCTATAAACTCCTGAAAAATAGTTAACGATAAGAGCTGGCACAAAGGCAAAAGTTTCTACATGCTCTGGGGCTCCACAGCACAGGCCGAGTTGGAGGGATTGACTCACGAAAAATGTGAAGCCGTTTGTTTCATTCCTCTGCTCTTGTAAAATTCGAAACTGTCCTTATGTGCCCTCTATGAGAAGCTTGAAATTCTTAAATATTTATGGCTGGATCTTCTACTGACATAAAACAGTGTGATTGAAGAGACGTCAGGGGAATTATGCAAATGCAAACCCATGGAGAAACCTCATTTCTAGTAGATTTCTGAAGAAAATGAACCTATCCAACAGTGCTCTCTACTTCTCTCTTTTTAATCATTCTTCTTATTTTTTTTAGCCAATTTTGAAGGGAGAGAGGCCCTTCTGTGCTTTGTGAAAACTGGTGTCTCCACTGAGGGAGAAAGAGGCAAAACTCAGCAGTCAGTCATCCAAACATAGTGGGCTAGCTGATGCACACATCCCTGCAAGTCACAGCCCATCTCTCACCCAGCAGAGGTGAGATAAGAGGGAAGAAAACTTTCTGGAAGAAAACTGAGGACCTTTTGTGTGTGGTCCAAGGGACAAAAGGTGCAAATCCACAGGAAAACAGATTGTAATACTTCCCTAGTCCATAAAGCAACTTGTGTTAACTTGGATTTTACTATGTTGGTTTTCCAGCTTTCTTTGGTTGCTGTTGTTATTTTGGTTTTTGTTGGTTGTTTTTTTTTTTTTAAATAGCTGTATGGGTAATTACAGTATGTGTTATCTACTCTGGATTAGAACCACAATAATTACAGGAAAGTCAGTTGTAATTAGGTTAGTGCAGGTAAGCAAACAGTTGCCTCAGGGCAGCAGTGTGGGTAAGTTAAATTTCCGCACGGTAAACCCAGAACTGCACAGTTCCCTGTACATTACTTCTGGAACCCAGCAAGAAATGTCTGGGGTCATGTGCCTTGACAAGAAGATAGAATTTGCTCAGAGATATCTAAAAATACACTGTAAATCCACACTGGTGCAAATGAGAATAGAACCTGGTTCATCGCTAAGTGAGGTAAACATAAAAATTGGAGGACAGTGAATTGCCTGTTGCTGGAAAATACCATGTCCAACTGCAGAGTCTTCCTCACTTCTTTCTCACCCAGTCACCACAGAGGAGCTGAACATTTCCCAGAGTCTCGGGGTGAAATCCTGACCCCAGTGAAATCAAAAGGACTTTTTCTGTTGACCTCAATGGGGCCAGGATTTCACCGGTAGTTATTCAAGATGGGGAAATTATTTGGAACAATTTGTTATTCAGAAAGACCTTGGGAAATTTATGTAATTCTCTTCAGAAAGCCCCTGCTCATGAGTCACATTTAAAGTACTGATACAGTTTAATCCCATAATCTCAGAAAGCTAGCAGTTACTCTTTTCCAGCAAGTCAGAAATGGCCCTTTTAATTTCCAGCTGAAGTCCTCCCAGTATTATTTACCATTTACCAACATTCAACCATTCAACTAATTTAAACAGGCTAATTCCAGATGACACTGAATCCCTCACTGCCAGCAGAAATTTCAGTTATTTTCACTGACTCAGTCTCCTTGAATGCTGGTGATGGCTTCATTCAACAAAGTTAATTCTGTATAATTCAACCCAACCAGGACTCTTGAAAGCAAAATTGTTTTTCCAGCCCCCAAAATAATTAGTTGGGCTAATAATTTTCAAACTCTGGTAGTTTATCCAATTATTTTTCAGTTTAGGTGAACTTTTAATTAAGGTCAGCAGCAGCACCAGAGGAAACCAAGAATGTGCCTGAGAAATTGTGTTAATTGTGGATTTCTAGTAGTTAGTGCTAAGTGTACCACGAGCACCAACAAAACCCTGCAATAATGGCTTCAGGTCCTCTCACCCACCTGTCACTAGTGTGAAAAAGAGGAGTGCTCGGGTGCCCAGAGCAGGAGAAAGTGTCCTTGACCGTAGAAACTTGCTGCTCCTCCCCGGACAGCTCACTGCCCTCCCAATCATCCTGAAAGGCTCCTCTAATTGGGGAGGGAAGGCCCACCAGGGGGCTGAGGCTTCTGTAAGGGTTTCTGCTGTGAGCTGAGTCCCATTTTGCAGAGCTGTTTGCCACTAGTTTGCTTTTCTGGGGCTCTTTCCTGGGGCAGAGCTTCTGAACAGTGCTTGGTACGACGGCAGCTTCCATTCTGCCTCTGGGACTGTTAGGAGCCACCACCACACAAATGACAGAAATAATCAGCCTTATGTCAAAGCTTCTCAGTAAGCTCGATATGTTCCCTTTTCATAACAACAAGGTAGATGTTTTCCAGTTTCTGAGGAACAAATCTGCTTTTAGAAATGTTTTATAAATAGGAAAGTTAGATTTTACAATTTCAAAAAGTGCAACAGGTTGCCCCTCCTCGTCCCAACTTTTGTACAAATTGTCCCTCTGTCTATAAGCCATCCAGAGCGCTATCTCCTTTCCTCTGGGTTCGTAAAGGCTGGGGAAACAGTAGGAATAAGAGTATCAAGCCTTAAAGCATGATTCCATAGCGGCCTTTCAGATACAATCTCTGTTTACTTTGTTAGAGCACACACGTGGACCTGTTCTGGAGTTACTGCCACTGGAGGTGCTGAACACTTCTCAGCCCTGCACTGTTACCGGCACAGCTTGTCCCCGGGCTGAGTTAATGCTTCGTTACTTTAGCCTTACTTTTGCAATTCTCCAAAAAGAACAGTTTAACTATTCGCGGTGCCTCCCAATTCAGGTACGTTCAAGCAGCTCTATTCATTTGTTCTCCCCCTGCTTTTCGTTTGTTGTTTTGCAGACTATTCTCTTCATCTACAGTGAGCTTTAACATCTCCTCTGCCAAGATTTTAAAATCGGAACATGCTTCCTAGCTGTGCACTTCCATTATTCAAGGATATTCTTGTTTAACATTAATATTGAAAGTGACTACTTTCAGTTTTTCTTGCTTAATAGCAGACGGCTGACTATGCTTCTTGGTTTTATTTCTTCGTAGGAATTCCTTTTCCTCTGGTGCTGATGCAATAAACCCTGATAACCACTGAGGTTAATCTTAAACAGCATTAAGAGCAATTACAGTTCACAACCTCTGTGCACGCTAGTTGACCTTAAGCTTTCTGACATCCCACATCGCTCCCGAACCATTTTTTGCTGCCTTCCAGCTTCTCAAATGCTGTTACTAGGAGGAAAATTGATTTCCAACAGGAAACTCGTTCTCTGAAAGAAGCTGGCTGTTGTGTCACGCCGATTTGCTTAGGCAACACTTTAGCAACTGATCTACTTCAGGTCAAGACACCGAGACAGAAAGGAAAGTGAATATCCCCGGCTGTCACGAGAAGTTCCCCCTCGGTTTATGGGAATATTAGAGATAACTCTCTGCGCGGCAGTGCGGGTTTGTCATCGCCTGGGCTGTCCCGCTCCAGCTCCCCCGTCCCCGTGGTGCCGCCGCCGGCTGCCCAGAGCGCCGGGCGCGGCCGCGCCGCTCGGGCATCCCGCGGCTCCCGGGGTGCCGGTGCCGGTGCCGTGCCCCCGCC